>JAJPUD010014031.1:24048-34538 GCA_023553655.1 Myrmecobius fasciatus | reverse complement strand
TTTTTTTCTTTCTTTCTTTTTTGCTGAGGCAATTGAGGTTAAGTGACTTGCCCAGGGTCACACAGCTAGGGAATGTTAAATGTCTGAGACCAGATTTAAATTCAGGTCCTCCTGACTTCAGGACTGGTGCTCTATCCACTGCACCACCTAGATGACCCCCTTCAGTTCTTTTTTATAGAACCTGTCAGACCCTTGGGTAATCCTGACTGTTGCTCCTTTATATTTTAATTGTTTTTATCTGGCAGCTTTTAGTATTCTTTCCTTCAGAATGCAGTACCTGAGATTTGCAACAATATTTATTGAGGTTTTCCTTGTGGGATGTCTATCTAAAGGTGATCAAATGATTTTTAATCACTATTTTTCCCATTTTGGGGAAGCAGTTTTCCATGATGATCTCTTAATGGAATGCTATTTAGACTCCCTTTTTGACCATGTCCTTAAGTTAGACAAATCATTTTTAAATCATCTCTTCTGGAAATACTTTCTAGATTGGCTGTTTTTCCATTGATTTTTTTTTTTACATTTTGTTCCACTTTTTCATTATTTTTAGTTTGTTTGACTGACTTTTAATGTTTCATAGTCATTACTTTCCATTTACCCTGTTCTACTTTTTAAAGTGTGATTTTCTTCAGTTAGTTTTTTTTTTAATCTTCTAATTTGGTTTTTGAAAAGTTTTTTTTTTCCTCCACCTTTTTTTTTTACATTTGGACAATTGTATTATTTAAAGAATTGTTTTTCTTTTCCAAGCTGTTGACTTTCTTCCATACTTTTCATTTTTTTTCATTTTTTTTCTTCTACATTTCTTATTTTCCTTTTAAAATCTTTTATGAGCACTTCCAAGAAGCCTCTTTGGTTTGAGACCAATTCATACTGCCATTTCACATTTCCTCTTTGGAGATTTTGTCCTTGTTAGAGTTGGGTGTTTTTGTCTTCTTTGTCACCAGAGTAGCTTTCTATTCTCAAGGTAGTTTTATTTTTCATGTCCATTTTCTTTCCTTTTTTGGTACTTCCTCTTTTTTTTTTTTTTTGCTTTTAAGTTTGAAATCTGCTCCTGCAGTAAAAGGACCCCTGTCCCAATCTTTCTGTGTTTTGGAATTGAGCACAGCAGAAAATTGTGTTTGCAGGGGAGACAGATTTATCTGGTCTTTCCGAGAAACAGTCTGATTTATCATAATTTGCCTTCTGAGTTGGGACGGGGACTTCCCTACTGGTTTGCTCCACTACTGAGCTAGGATTGAGGGTTTCAGTTGCTGATCTACTGTGATTAACACCTTCACACTGACTGTCTCAGAGTCTGAGCTGTGCTGAACATTACTTTCACCTCAGTGAGGTAGATTTTTCTTGAAGTTTTTCTAATCTATCTTGAGTTGGAGATTGCTTTCATTCCATCATTCTCTCTTCAGAGATTTGGCTTCATGTGTCTTTGGGGTAAACTTGAAGATCTCAAGCAGGTCCTGGCTTCACTATGCCGTCTTGGCTCTACGCCCATAAGTCTGAACTTGGACTTATTTTTCTGACATGTTTTTCTTTCAAAAAGTGAAATAAGTAACAAAGGGAGTTTTTATTTTTGATCTCAATCTCACTTTCCAGAAATAAATAATGATTGAAGTAGCAGTGATGATAACCCTGGTAGAAAAATTCTACTCTAGTATAGAATCAAAAATGGTATAGAAAAAAAATTTTCATTAAATCCCATATATTATACTTTATGGAAATTGTTGTTTTTCATTTATAACCAATTCTTCATGACTCTTTCAACTATCCTGTCCATTTGTTTTTCTTTGCAACAATACTAGAATGGTTTACATTTCCTTCTTGAGTTGATTAAGGCAAGCAAACATTAAGTTACTTATCCAACAGCTAATAAAACTCTGAGAACAGATTTTCAGTTTTTCCTCATTTTAGATGTAGAACTTTATCTATTGTGTCACAGCTTAAGTGACTTACCCATGATCAGACAAGTAGTAAGTTTCTCAGGCTGTGTGTGAACTTAGATATTCCTAAATCAAGGTCCATCCTTTTATTTGTTGAGCAATATCACTGTTTCTAGAATTTGAGGAAATATATTTTAAAGTGTTCAAAGAAAATTAGTTTGGATCAAGTGATTTTCTGTTTTTTAAAAAAAGTAGTGATAAAGAAAAACAAAAAACAAAAAACAAAACTGAAAACGTCTAATTTATGATTCCCGAATCAGCTTCACTAATGGTTGAATGGACAGTTAACTCACTATAAGTAAACCTTTGTTATGGTAGTCCAAAAATAACTCAACAATGTCCTAATCAAGTGAGCAGTGATGTGATATGCTTCATTCTAGTGCTATCATTTTAGAAAAAATAAAACAAAAACAAAAAAAAAACTGTAGATGGGACATAGTATCTGCTGACAAAGGTGGCAGTTATGAGACTTCAGAACATTCAAGTATAAGAACAGATCAACTTTTTTATTGTTAGATGTTGCATTACATGACAAAGACTCCACTGTACTTTCCCCCATTTTGCTAGAAAGATGAAATTCAACCTACAAACAGAACTATGAAACTTAAAGCAGTAAGATATTTGCTTAATATTGGGAACAGAATTAATGGAGCTTACCCTTGAACTGATTACCAGACAGAAACAAAGATAAGTCTTACATAGAGTCGCAATATAGAGTAGTTCTTAATAGAGAAGTTCTTAACCTGCAATATGGCCACTGCTCATTAAAGCTTCTTGGAGCCATAGGTAACAAAGGTGATTAAATAATCCTGAAAAGGAAGAAAGATCACTCTACCGCTCAAGGAGATTACATTTGAATGAAGAAAGAAAATAAAGGGGAGTTTAGTGAGGATGAGTTATGGTATGAAGACTTGATCTTGGCAAGTTAAGTCAAGAGTTCACTTCCAAGAGATGAGAAACAGGAAGGGAGATTTCATTGATGGTGGAGAAAAAGAGGATATGCTATTCTAAATAGAAATGGCATAACACAGGGCAGACTGAGCAGAATTAGAGGGATTTTAAAATTATAAACACACTAATGCACTTTTCGTAGAGGTATAGTAAAACATTTTGGCAAATAGGCTAAACTAGTTTGGGGTAGTTAAAAAGATTTAAACCTATTGGGAACTTAGGGGAGTGTCTATCCCAACAAATGAAGACTTCTCCCAGTAAAAGGGATGAACAAGAACAATTTTTAAAAAGGCTATGAAGGTTATTGAAGTAAAAGTTGTGGAGTATTTAGAGTTTGATAACACATCAAAAATGTGAGGGTCATCTACCACAATGTGAGTAATCTTGACTTTTGTCTTCACACTGGTCACTGATAAGGCTGACAATTTACACAATTTCACCTTAGTTAAATATAATTCACACACAAGACAAGACATCATTCATTTCTAATGAAATGTATCTTTTGTAAAAACAAAAGTAGCAACTTGGAGAGCAGCAAATTGTCTTTTTATTTTGTATGCTGACATTCTTTCTTTCTCTTTCTCTCTTTCTCTGTCTCTGACTCTGTTATTGTCTCTGTTTCTGTCTCTCTCAGGCCGTCTCTGTCTCTGTCTCTGTCTCTTTACGTCACTCTCTCTCTGTGTTTTTTAGCAGTATTTGAATTTGTTTGATACTCTTTTTTTAATACTTTGTATTCAAAACATTACTAAGAAGGAAAAAATAGCTTTCAACAGTGCCAAAATTTAAAATTTAATTTGAAATATTAAAATGTAAAATGTAGATGATATTTGGGACATCATAAATTGTTACCATCAACATTTGGAATTTCAAATGAAAAATCATTCATTTAATGTTTTACTTTGCTTTCCCATTATTTCAATAAAATTTCTTTCCATGATATCACAGATTGAATGATGGCAAAATAATATTTCTCTAGAAAAAATTTAATAAAGTACCCATCATTCATGTTATAAAGGTCTCTAATAAAAAAAGTTACACATGAGATAATGCATCAGAGTACAAATGGCTCCAGAAAGTGGAATGATATGACTGAGATTAAGAAAACTAAGCGTTTGGAAGGAACAGCAGTTAGGGGAAATTTTCTACCCATTCTCTCTACAGGTAAGGAGATTGTTTAGTTGTTATAGATTCACTTCCTCATGCTTTTTGCATTTCTCTAAATCACTCTGAGTGTTCTTAATTTAACATGCTTAGCAAATAGATACTCGTAAATAGAAGAGCAGTTTAATCAAGAAACGTTGAGAAAATCTGTCCTTTTTAATAGTACTTTGTTTAGACTGCTGTTTTTGAGAGGAGAAGCTCTGACAGCAATATTCAGTGACTTCTTAATGTTCTAGTCCTTAGCAAGTATTATGATTTATAGTATATCTCTTATTCCTTCTACTGCTTGGGCAAGACTATTTAATCAGAATGTCTTTTGTTTTATGAACCTTGGCCTAATCTCTAAAAAGAGATACTGAACTTGCTCTTTCTTCAATTTAATTTAGATGCAAGAAAGGGAAAATCACTCCCTAATCATCTTTTTTTCTCCCATTTTTTTTCAAATTGAGAGGAAATGGTGTATGAAAAAAGAGAAAATTAAAAGATTTCCTAAGAACAATTATACTTAGATTGATTTTAAATAAAATAGGAAAAAAAGATTCAAGATAGCATTTGATTATTTAACTAAGAAGAAAAACAATCAATTTAAAACAATTATAAATACGTTAAAATGAAAGTGAATTTACTAAATCATAACAAAAGAGATTTTTTTCTTCAAGTATGGGTCCTTTACAGATCTATCACTGTTTCTCACAGCCAAAATCACTATTATGAAATATCTATATATGCAAGTTTCTATGTTAATCTGAGGTACAAATAAATTACCAAAAAATATTTTCAAGCCACTTTCATTCTAATGGGTAAAATTACACACACACACACACACACACACACACACACACACACACAAACTGTTTTAAAATAGGTAGCAAAGAAAAGATAATTTTACTAAGGAAATACTACCATCTTGGGATAAAGTAAAGGCCTTTTGCAAAAGTTGGCTCTGGAGTTGAGTTTTACAGAAAATCACAGGTCCTACAATATAGGATTTCAGAAGAACAATAGAAGCATAGAGAATAGGCCTACCAAAGGCAGAAATAAGGGAGACGAAAATCATATATGTGTAAGCAAACAAACTTAGCTAGTCAGTAGAGTGAATCAAAGTGGGCATTGTGTTTAAATACAGTAAAGGTAGAATAGAGAGTAATTTCATTCCGCAGCATTTAATAGGAGATAAGGGAGTAAATGAAGTGAATAATATATGAGTATATTATAGAAATGTATATTTTGTTATAAGGAAAAAGAAGCAATGGATGTCACAATAGAGGATAATATAGAGTTGAACTAATTATTCAAAGAACTAAGAATGAGGAGTTGAATGAGCTGAAGATCACAGGGGCAAAGAGTAGTATTATGACAAGTAAGGGAAAGAAATAGCTGCAATAATAGATTTCAAGGGGATCATCTAATGGAATTGAGGAAATTTATTATTTTTCATATGAAAATAGAGTGATTGTGGGTGTAGGTCATCATAAGATAAAGATTATACAACTGCTATATGTAATTAAGTACTGGTGCATAAATATTTCATAAATAAGGATAGATTGATGAATTTGATTTCTTCAAGTAGTATTTCAGATTTCATTGTTATGATTATTTCCCTCACTTGGAAAACTTCTTTTGCTTTAGTGTTCTGCTGTATCCTACTTGTACTACAGGACATCCGTGTAACTAGCCAAGGGATCCTCACAACTTGAAGCTACAATAAACAATTGACATTAAATGGATATTAATGTCACCAATGGTTTATTAATACTCATGCAGTTGTTAAGCACAAAATAACATTATCTTACCTTTAAGAAGCTCATCACATTCTAATGGGGCAAGATTACATGCTAAAGGCAAGCTGCAAAGAACTTGTAATGATGGTTGAATCTGAAAAAGAAGGTATGATTGACTTGTACCTTTCCACAAAAGAAAGATTTGGGGAGGAACTCATAAATGAAAGAAAGTGACAATAGGAGAGGAATGATGAGGCAGGTAAAGCAAGATGTTGAAGGGCAGAGGAGAAATCATGGATGATCCTTGCCCAAAATGGAGGTTTCAGTAATGCATATAGGATTCTGTTGTAGTGATGCACATCATTATATAGGAAATAGTTTTATATTTGGATTTTGAAGTTCTGGATTAGGATCCTTACTTTGATATTTATAACTAATTGAATATGGAGAATATCATTTAACCTCTTTGAGGCTAAGTTTTCTCCTGGAATTTGAGAACTTAGATTCAGGTAATCATTAATAAGATAACACATGAAAATATAAAGGCTGTTATGATTTAAATAGTCTTTCACACTATAGAATAAGAAAGACTGTGGCTGAAGGCAAAGGAAAATATTCCTGGGTGCCATCCTTCTTTTCCCCAAAATTCTTATATGGAGTAAACAATTGGGATCCTTAGAATTTCAAACACTTTTAGACCTACAAATTCATTTTGTGAAATAATGTTCAAGGTCAAATACCTATTTCTCATGTTATGGCTCTTCATCTTTTCTTCCTTGTCTCCACCTAATACATAGTATAGGAATATCATCAAGGTGTCCTAAAGGCTTTTTCTTAGGAATCCTCCATATCGCTGTCTCTGCTATTATATTGCTATTAATTTGAGTTTCTATAATTTTGATCCAGTAAATCTGTATAGCTCTTACACTGCTTGCATTCTCTGCCATATTTTGGAACATGTGACGTCTCCTGGGGATATGTTTGTTCTCTTTCTCTTGTATGCTTTCCACATAGAGTCTAGTCTGCTTTCTGGTTTTATTTCTTTAGATACAGTATGGCTCTAATTTCTAATTCTCTACTCTTTTCCAGCCCTCCCATTAAAGGTTTTCACCCATTGGTAATATTATTACTTTGGAGGATTGAAGTGGAAAATATATGACATTATGAAAAGGTGCTCCAAATCACTATTGATCAGAGAAATGCAAATTAAGAGAACTCTGAGGTACCACTAGACACCTGTCAGATTAGCTAAAATGACAGGAAAAGATAATGACTAATGTGGGAGGGGATGTGGGAAAACTAGGACATTGATACATTGATGGTGGAACTGTGAATGGATCCAACCATTCTAGAGAACAATTTGGAACTATGCTCAAAAAGTTATTAAAGTGTCCATATCCTTTGACCCAGCAGTGTTTTTATTGGGATTATATCCCAAAGACACCTTAAAGGAGGGAAAGGGACCTACATGTGCAAAAATGATTGTGGCAGCCCTTTTTGTAGTAGCTAGAATGGTGGAATAAATTATGGTATATGAATGTTATGGAATATTATTGTTCTGTAAGAAATGACCAGAAGAATGATTTCAGAGAGGCCTGGAGAGACTTACATGAACTGATGCTAAGTGAATTGAGCACAACCAGGAAATTATTATACATGGCAGCAACAAGACTATATGATGATCAATTCTGATGGACATGGCACTTTTCAACAATGAGATGATTCAAACCAAGTTCAATTCTTCATTGATAAAGAGAGCCATCTACACCCAGAGACAGGACCTTGGGAACTGAGTTTGGTCCACAATATAGCATTCTCACGCTTTCTATTGTTGTTTGCTTGCATTTTGTTTTGTTTTGTTTTGTTTTTTGCTCAGTTATATTTTCTTCCTTTTTGATCTGATTTTTCTTGTGCAGCAAGATAACTGCATAAATATGTATGCATATATTGAATTTAACATATATTTTAACATATTTAACATGTATTGGACCAATGCTATCTAAGGGAAGGAATGGGGAGAATGAGGGGATAATTTGGAACAGAAGGCTTTGCAAGGGTCAATGTTGAAAAATTACCCATGGATATGTTTTTTAAATAAAAGGCTTTAATAAAAATAAAGAAATAAAAGAAAGTATATGACAACGAAGACAGAAGATATAGTGCTATCTTTAATTCATTCATTCATTATATACTCTTAAAAAGTTAAAGAGACCTCCCTAGGCTAGTTGATTTAAAAACTTATCAAAGAGCTTACATTGCCAATAGAATTTTACCATCTCCTGAAAGAGATAAAAGTGATTCTAGAAGGACTTATCCTCTAATGCTTGTGCAAACTTTTTACACATAAATATTCTATTAAATCATATAAACCATTTTTATTTTATCTGTTTTAGACTGGTCCTTCTTAGTATCACTGTCTATAATTTCAAACTAATTTCTGATCTTTCACTTTTCCAATCATGTATTATTATTCTTTTTCCTTAAACCAATCATATTCAATTAGATCATTGCATTTCCAGAATTCTTTTACAATAAAAGTGATTTCTGACCCAATCATATACTTATTCTTATGCTGCTAATTTCTGAACTCTCATAATCTCTTGACATTTAATATCTTACACCTAATTTGTATAACATTTCTCCAGGGAGTATTCGATCTGTTACTTTCAGATCTACACTGAATAGCTCTTGACTAAAATGCTATATTCTAATTCCACATCAATAAGTCTTGGTGAATTAAATCAGCTATAACCTCTACATCAGCACTAAACTTCAAAGTAGAAAAGAAGTATGAGTTCTAGGCTTGACCTCTTTTATTATCCTTATTAATGGCATGGCAGAGAGAGCAAACATTACAAAAAGGAAATTCATAGATGCCAAATATGGAGATTCTGCAAAAACAAATAGTAACAATAGATAATAGGCAAAGTGACCTAGAGAGTTAAAACACATACACATGCACATAGAAACACACAGTAGATAAATAAATAAGACACCAAATAGAATTCTGATGGCTGATGCATTATTTCATAAAACATCATATATAAAACTACTATGCTCAATATATGAAAATACTTGTTAACACTTTAGGTATTAGTATAAAAGAGTTCAAGTAAAGATTTAAAAAAAGGAAAATCTTTAGAAGGCGTAATGAGAAAAGAAGATAATATTTGGAAATTGAGAAAAGTAGAAATAAAATGTGTAATGTTGATAAGTTATTGAAAAAAGGAAAACTTTTTTTTAATTAAAAGCTTTTTATATACAAAACATATGGGTGATTTTTCTACATTGACCTTTGCAAAAAACTTCTTTTTTTTGTTCCAAGCTTTTTCCCTCCTTCCCCCCAACCCCACTCCTAGATGACAGGTAATCTAATACATGCTAAATATGATAAATTATATGACAAATCCAATATATCTATTCATATCTATAGTTATCTTACTGCACAAGAAACATCAGATCTAGAAAGAGAAGGAAAAAAAAAAACAACCTAAGAAGGAAAATAAAATGCATGGAAATAATCACAGAAAGCATTAAAATGCTATGTTGTGGTCCACACTCAGTTCCCTCAGGCCTCTGGATGTATATGACTATCTTCATCGCTGAACAATAGGAATTGGTTTGAATAACATCATTGTTGAAGAGAACCATGTCCATCAAAATTGATCATCGTATAGTCTTTTTGCTGTGTATAATGATCTCCTGGTTTTTCTCATTTCACTCAGTATCAGTTCATGCAAGTCTCTCCAGGCCTCTGTGAAATCGTCCTGCTGGTCGTTTCTTACAGAACAATAATATTCCATAACATTCATATACCATAATTTATTCAGCCACTCTCCAATTGATGGGCATCCCTTCAGTTTCCATTTTCTTGCCACTACAAAAAGTGCTGCCACAAACATTTTTGCACATGTGGGTACCTTTCCCTCCTTTAAGATCTCTTTGGGATATAGGCCCTATAGAAACACTGCTGGGTCAAAGGGTATGCACAGTTTGATAACTTTTTGAGCATAGCTCCAAATTACTCTCTAGAATGGTTGGATCCGTTCACAGTTCCACCAACAATGCATCAGTGTTCCAGTTTTCCCACATCCCCTCCAACATTCATCATTATCATTTCCTGTCATTTTAGCCAATCTGACAGGTGTGTAGTGGTATCTCAGAGTTGTCTTAATTTGCATTTCTCTGATCAATAGTGATTTTGAGCACCTTTTCATGTGACTAGAAATAGTTTCATTTTCTTCATCTGAAAATTGTCTGTTCATATCTTTTGACCATTTATCAATTGGAGAATGGCTTGAATTCTTATATATTTGAGTCAATTCTCTATATATTTTAGAAATGAGGCCTTTATCAGAACCTTTGAATGTAATTTTTCCCTGTTTATTGCTTTCCTTTTAATCTTATCTGCATTTATTTTGTTTGCACAAAAACTTTTTAACTTGATATAGTCAAACTTATCTATTTTGTGATTAATGATGATCTCTAGTTCTTCTTTGGTCACAAATTCCTTCCTCCTCCACAGGTCTGAGAGGTAAACCATCCTACATTGTTCTAATTTGTTTATAATATTCTTTATGCCTAGATCATGAGTCCATTTTGACCTTATCTTGGTATATGGTGTTAGGTGTGGGTTAGTGCCTAGTTTCTTCCATACTAGTTTCTAATTTTCCCAGCAGTTTTTGTCCAATAGTGAGTTTTTATCCCCAAAACTGGGGTCTTT
>JAJPUD010014031.1:0-23648 GCA_023553655.1 Myrmecobius fasciatus | reverse complement strand
GGACAAAATACTCAATGACAAGAGTATTTTGTCCTGTGAACCTAACCTATTCCACTGATCCACTACTCTATTTCTTAGCCAGTACCAAATGGTTTTGATGACCACTGCTTTATTATATAGTTTTAGATCTGATAAAGCTAGGCCACCCTCATTTGCATTTTTTTTCATTAAAGGAAAACTTTTTTTTTACTGTAAATTACTTAGTTTTTATATAACACTTTTCTACTTTCAGAGCCAAGATGTCAAAATAAACAGTGAATTGCTATAACACACCCCCATGTTTACCTCTAAGCAACCAAAAAATTACAGCCCAAGGCAATTCCTGAAATGGCAAAAGCAGCATAAAGACAGAATTAAACAACCTTTTAGCCTAAGGACTTTGGAAGATTGGGAGGAGAGATCTGACTTGCCATGATAAGTGGGTGGGTGGAAGCAGTACAAGACAGGACGCTTCTCAGAGAACATATAGAAAATCCCACCTAAAAATGCCAGCAGGACTTTTTGAGGCCCAGTTTGAGAGAGTGGGTAAATGTCAACACCATGCTTTGGGAAAACTAAGGAAGCATTCAAACTTCAGCACTGGGAATTACCACAAGCTTTGTTGTACCTGAGATCATGCAGAAATCCTCTGGTGGTTAGACTTTCATGTATCTCATTGCAGTCCTTAGCAAACAGGTTTAGCATCATATGTAATGGGGATAATTAAGAATCATCCTCAATAAAATCAAGAATGAAACAAGATTTCTCACTGTCACCATTACTATTCAATATTGTATTAGAAATTTTATCTTTAGCAATAAAAGAGGAAAAAAAAAGGAATTAAGTAGGTAATGAGAAAACTAAATTATCAGTCTTTCTGATATGTTGTACTTAGAGAATCCTAGAAAATTAACTAAAAATTTCTAGAAACAATTCACAACTTTAGTCAAGTAGTAGGATAGAAATAAATCTACATAAATCATCATCAGTGTTATATGTTACCAAACAAAATCCAGTAGCAAGAGATTATTTTTGATAACATTTAATTACATCTAAATTAATTGTAGACAATTTAAAATATTTCTGAGTCTAACTGCCAAGATAAAGTCAGGACCTATATGAACACAATTACAAAATACTTTCCATGCAAATAAAGTCAGATCTAATCAATTGAAAGAATATCAATTGCTCGTGGATAGACCAAGGTAATATAATAAAAATCACAATGTTACCTAAATGAATCTTTTTATTCAATGTCATATCAATCAACCTCCCAAGAAATTGTTATATAATTAGAAAAGAATAATAACACTCTTTAACTGGAAGAATAAAAGATCAAGAATTTCAAGGGAATTAAGGAAAAAAAATGCAAATGGAGACGGCCTAGCTGTGCCAGACCTAAATTAATATTATAAAGCAGTGGTCATCAAAACTATTTGCTACTGGCTAAGAAATAAGAGTAGTTGATCAGTGGAAGTGGTTAGGCTCAGAGGACAAAATAGTGACTATAGTAATCTAGTGTGAGAAAAACCCAAAGACCCAGCTTTTGGAATTAAAAACTCACTATTTGACAAAAACTTCTGTGAACATTGGAAACTAGTATGACAAAAACTGAGAATTGACACACAACTAACACCTTATACCAACATAAGGTCAAAATGGGTTCATGATTTAGACATAAAGAGTGATATCATAAGTAAATCTGAAAAACAAAAGATAGTTTACCTCTCAAATCAGTGGAGAAGAAAGGAAATTGTGGCCAAAGAAGAAATGAAGTTTATTATTGTACATAAAATAGGTAATTTTGATTACATTGTTAAAAAGTTTTCCTACAAACAAAACTAATGCAGACAAAATTAGAAGGGAAGCTATGAACCTTGAAAACATTTTTAAAGTCAAAGTTTTGGTTAAATACCTCATTCCAAAATATATAGAGAATTGACAGATTTATAAGAATTTAAACCATTCTCCTTTTGATAAATGGCCAAAGGGTATGAATGGGAAATTTTTAGAGGAAGAAATTGAAACCATTTCTAGTCATATGAAAACGTGTTCTAAATCACTATTGATCAGAGAAATGCAAATTAAGACAACTCTGAGATACCACCACACCTCTAAGATTGGCTAAGATGACAAGAAAAGATAATGATGAATGTCACAGGGCATGTGAAAAAACTGGGACCCTAATATATTGTTGGTAAAATTGTGAACTGATGGAACCATTCTGGAGAGCAATTTGGAACTGTGCTCAAAAGGTTGTCAAACTCTGCATATCTTTTATCCAGTAGTGTTTTTATTGGACTTATATCCCAAAGAGATCTTAAAAGAGGGAAATGGATCCACATGTGCAAAAATGTTTGTGGCATCCCTTTTTGTAGTGGCAAGAAACTGGAAACTGAATGGATTCCCATCAATTAATGAATGGCTGAATTAATTATGGTTTATGAATATTACAGAATAGTTTTTCTGTAAGAAACGACCAGTAGGATGACTTCAGAGAGGCCTGAAGTGATTTACATGAACTGATGCTAAGTGCAATGAGGAGAATCAGGAGATTATTATACCCCACGGCAACCACAAGATTATTCAATGATAAATTTTGACCGATATGACTATTCAACAATGAGAACATTCAAGCCACTTCCAACTGTTCAGTGATGAAGAGAGCAGTCTAGACCTGGAGAAAGGACTGCGGGAACTGAATGTGGTTCACAACATAGCATTTTCACTCTTTTATTGTTGTTTCCTTGCATGGGGTTTATTATAAAACATAATCTCATTTTAAATCTCACTATGTTTTTATATAGTTATGGATTTGATATTGATTCTCTGGCTTAGTTAGAACAAAAGGTCATAACAGGGCAGCAGTCAGCTAAATATTGGAATTTGACAATTTTTTTTTGCTTTAATTTTACCTTTTTTGAAAACCACTGTAAATAGAGCAAAATTTAAAAAAAAATGGAAAATTTTCCAGAAAACTGAACTCTGAAGGACTTAAGGCCTCCCACTAAATTTCAAAAGGCATCACTTTGTTCTATGTTCATAAGACACTGTGCTATAATTGCCTGAGGGCAATGGGGATTACATACCAAGGGAATAAATTGATTTTCATATCAACCATAAACAAACTAAGTTTAGCTAGTAAAAGATATAATAATAAATTTAGGAAGAGAACCTAATTTCTGACTTAACATGACAAATATTCTTTACTTGTTCATAAGAGCAACTGTGACTGAATATATCAATAGATATCTATATCTATCTATGTGTATATATGTATTTATGTATATATATATATATATATTTATAGTGTATATTTTTATATGTACATATGTGTATAAGTAGAAAGACTAAAAGTTCCTGACCCGGAGATTACATTCTAAAAGGAATATATAACATCTAAAAGGAAGTTAAAAGCAGGAGCTAATTTAGGAGGCAGAGAATAAGAAAGCAAGGAGAATCATAGCTACAATTTGGGAATAAATATACTCTTTAAATATATTGAAGTTCTGAAAAGATTATATCAATGAGCAAAAGGCAGCATATATAAAGGATTTTTCTAGTACGAGAGGTACTCATGTGAATATGAAGTGAATGTTCAGACTCAATTATTTCTCTGGTATGGTAGAGAAATTACTTAGAGTCAGAAATTCAATCTGGAAATGTAGAAGAGAACCTGAGGTTGAGGTCAGAGACCAACCAAAAATGTCCACAGGGTTATATGGAGTAATACTAGAAGAAGAAATCCTTTGCCTGGCATAAGAAATCATATTTCTTCCTTGTCTCAGATTGATTGGATAATTTGAAGAATGTGTTTATATCCATATTAACTGGACAGGCATAGGGCATTTTAAAGACTTAATGACTGAAGTGTTGTGACAATGACTTGAAGCTGTTGTGACAACTTCCTTTTGTACACCTTCCCATTTATCTAGTGAAATGTTTAAGTTTGCATCACCTTAGAAAACACAAACACACACACTGCAACACTTACATTCCCCTCTTTCTACACATTTACTCAACATTTTAAAGAATTCACTGTATTCCAGATAATATACAAGGTTTTTTTTCAATGGGACCCTTATTCTAGTTCACTTATATTCGAAATTACACAGAGGAAATCTGCAGTATTTCCACTCTAATTGCTGCCTGTGTGAAAAGCACGCTAAACATTTACTTTCTACATTTTACTGTAGGGATGCAAAATGATTAATTAAGTATTTTAATAGGCACTATTCTTTCCCTACCATGAAGATTTCTCTCTCTATATCCTTTATCCTTGGGTAAATAGCTCCTAAAGAGTCCTGTATTCTAGATGTGAAATTGCTTCCATCTTTGAGCAGAAGATTAATTTTATAAAATAATTTGTTTTAAATATTTAGACTTAATTATTTGTGATTACTTCATATAAAATAGACATTTAATGACACATCACATAATGTCAATTAGCTTAATATTCCCCAAGAAACCTATGATAGCCAAAGATAATAGAATTAGGTAATCATTTTTAAGTATGTTTTCAAGATTAGGAACAAAGAGATGGACAAGACCATAAAAGACTTCAGAAATTTTATTTGAAATCTAGCAACTGAAGTTTAAATCTAATATTCACTACCTGTATAAACTTGAGTATATAATTTAATATCTCTCAAACTTTGTTTGCTTAATTGTAGAAGGATAAGTCTCAAGTGGAAAATCAATTTCAAAATAAAATCTGCAATCCTATGAATTTGTGATGATAATCTGTTAAATAGACTATAACTACCATATTTTAGGTGAAGAAGATCAAATGTTTTTAGTCATATATTTTATCTAATGCACTGCCAAATTTATCAGTTCCTTCAAGACCTTTCAAAAAGTTGTTATAAACAAAGGACTCTCACTGAACAGCATAACTTATTCCATTTGAAATTATAACAACTATTCCATTCAATAGATATAAAATATGAGAAATAAACTCTTCTATTCAATCAGGAACAAGCTTTTAGGGACATTCATTTACTGTGAATGTGCCTGGTAAGTGACATATTTGTTGCTAATCAAACATTTGTTGACTTAGCAAATGAAACAAGATTTAAGAGTTTTGTGGTTATTGTTTTGGGGGATAGTGAAGCCAAACATTTTCTTCTGCAAAATTTATTTTAGGTTTCAATAGCATAAAATTAACCTCCAAGAACCCATTTTACATGTAATTCAAATAGTGGTATAGAAATTACAAAATTTACTCTTTGTTGTGTCTTATGAGATTCTGTAATTTTGTGATAACACCTTGAACTTTTCAGATTCTTCAATTTCTTGCATAGTGATATCTATGTTTATCTTTCTCTATCATATAATATAATTGCATCTTTTAGATTTCCAAGGTGCTAGACCATAACTATTTTGAGAAAGTAAAAGATAAAGTTTACTAGTCAACAGATACCCAACATAAACACAAATATAATCAGAATATGCATCTATTATCTCCATCACCTATATCCATGTTTTTGTTATTTTTACCTATATCTTTTCAATTGGATATATCCTGTTTTGCTTCTATGTTCTCTATTCGTTTCTTCTTAACATGTCCAGCATATATTTTTTTTCCATTTTATTTCTGCAAATACTTCTTTTATGTATTTCCACTGTTTTAATTAAAGATACTACCTTAGTCCCAGCCATTCGGGCTTCCAAATTCTGGGTCATCTTCATATTTTCACTCTCAATCATGTCAAATATCAAATCAATCAGCATATAATGTTATTTTAATCTGCATAACATCTCTCAGAAAAAAATGTCCTTTATTTTCTCCACTCATTTTAATAAACACTCACTGAACGGAATACAATAGGCTTGTAATAAACCACACACTTATTATCCCTACTTAATTACTTTCTCCACATAGTTACCTATATTATATTTCTAAAGTACACATCTGACCAGTCACCTCCCCATATTAGCAGTATGCATTGGTTTCCTGTTATATTCTGGACAAGATATAAATCCTTTGTTTAGTATTTAAGCAAGGTTTTTTCCCTGGCGTTTTTCTATCTTCCCAAATTTTCTATACTTTTCTCCCCTCTGCACTTTCCAAAATCCAGCTAAGCAGACATATTTAATCTCTTGTTTCTTTATACTGGCTACATCTCATGCAAAAATGTACTTTTTCTTCAGTTATGCTGCTTATTTTACAGTGCTTACATCATCTCTTTTCAGAAATCACCTCCAGAGAAAAGTCTTTTTCCATCTCCTCATTCTTAGCAACTTTATGTGATTTCTTTCTAATTTTCCCTTGCATATTCTTTTAATTTATCTTGTGTACCTATTATTTATGTAATCTCTCTCCTACTAGAATACATGCTATTTGAGGGTAGAAACTGTTTTTGTCTTTCGCTAGTTCTTAACACTTCCTGCCAAATAGAAGTTAAATTAATAAATCCCAGTTGTCAATTCATATTTAGGTCAATGTTGGCTTTTATTTTGGATTTCCCTTTTTTGTTTATTTTTCCCCTGAATTCCTAGTTTTGACCTCAAAACTCAAAAGCAACTCTCACAATATAGGCCTGTTTTTTTACCCATTAGCTTCACTTACCTCTGGTTATTTGATGAATAAATGAACTTTAAAAAATTATATATATGGAAATGTTATTCTCACTATATTTGCTCAAAGTTTCATACATATTACTCTTGATCTTTAAGGTTTTTTAAATTTTTATCAACTATTAAAACAATTAACATTTCTATAGGATAAGGCTATAGTATTAGAGCAATTTTGAACTATTAAAGTAAGCTTAATTAAAATATTTATCTATATCCCATTATTTGTAAATTCAAAACCCCATTAAAACATTTTAAACACCCTGGATAGAACTTTTACACAGATAGAGCACTTTTAGATTCCCTATGTATTACTGACACTCAGCACAATCATGTTAGATATGAGATAAATGTAATACCATTCACGATTTAGAGCTACAGAATCCAAAGCACTGAGAGATTAAGTTACTTGTCCAATCAGTTTCTTAGTAGATATGGAATTTAAAACTACGCCTGTACTAATTACAAGGTTTCTATAAAGTGTTATTCTTCAAATTCATCTTTTGGATTTCAGATAAAATATATGCTCCCTAAATGACTAGTTAGATTTGAAATTATTTCAACTGACAACATTGTAATTTTCACACTCTAATATAATTGCTTCTTTTTTGGATCTGTGGCCCAGTACTTTTTATTCTTTAATTCAAATTGCTCCAGTGTGTGAACTTTAGTTCAACAGTCAATATTTCCTGTAGTGCTTCTTCTGGGACAGAGAAATACAGATAGTCTTTAATCCATCTCTTAGGTCATGTGCTAAAAAGAAAAACAAGCTTTTTGAAGTTCCTGCAAATGTTCTTGGCTTTGCAAATCAATGCTATCATAATGGAACTTTTATTCCTCCACTTTATACCATTGTTGAATGCAAGAAAGAATAGTTTAATTCATCCTGAAATAGTGGAATTTCAAGATAGAGCACTCAGTAATTTAGCAATAGACATTCCTTTCAGCCTAACATGGCCTTTTATCTAAAGAACTAATAACAAGAGTTCATGTTCCAGCACTTGCAGTACATGGTCAGTAGAGGAGAAAACATCCCAAGCAGCCAACCTTAGTTTTTAAATCCCTGTGTGTGAATCAGAGTTGGCAATAAATTAAAGAGTGTTCAGGGCTGGGAGAGCTTAAAAATAGACTTTAGTTGAGCTAAGATGAGCTAAGATGAGCATATAAAAATACGCTCGCGTTATTTGTAAATTTGCCAGAACCAAAGCCAATCCCCAAGCTAAGGTGACATGCAAATTAATGAGAATATTAAATTTAGATTGGAAATCTTACTATTTGTTGAATTTTTAAAATTATTTAGTTGGGTCATATCAACAACCAATTGAATGGATGCCCATCAATTGGAGAATGGCTGAACAAATTATGGTATATGAATGTTATATAATGTTATTTTTCTGTAAGAAACGACCAGCAGGACGATTTCAGAGAGGCCTGGAGGGACTTGCATGAACTGATGCTGAGTGAAACGAGCAGAACCAGGAGATCATTATACACGGCAACAACAATATTATATGAAGATCAATTCTGAAGGCCATGGCTCTCTTCAACAATGAAATGTATATATATATATACATATATATATCACTAAATTGATCATAGTGAGCAATAAAAAGGAAATTGGGTATCACTAAAGGAATTAAAATGTCTTATATAAGGAGAATAGTGCCTTTCATAGTTGATTACTATTCTTTTAATATTAAATTAAGAGGTTTTTATGAAATTAAATCAAATTAATTGATTCTATAGTGAGATGTTCCTCTTCCAATTTTTGAAGGACATAAGTATTGATTTTCTAAAAGTTCTACAAAGGAAACTGAGTGTATGGATCAGTGGTCACATTTCTAAGTTCCTTTTAGTACATCCAAAGGCAATGTGGTACAATAAACATAATACAGGGCAATGGTCTCATGGGAGTGGAGTAGTGGCAACTCAACTAACCTCATATTTTGGAATGGTAAAAATGACAAAACGATCAAATCACCACAAGCAAGGAAATGATAAAATAATGTTTATTTGGTTTATGAGAATAACATTGTCTACCACAGGGATATAGGTTGACAATTATGCTTCTGGTTCATTTGAATACAATTAAGGCAAGCACAAGATAATTCCTAAATGAAAATTCCACCTCTAATAGAAAGTCTTATCCAAACCCCCCTTATTTCAGAATCTTTGATCTATTGGTTATTTACAATATTTATTATGTGTATACATAAGTTTGCATATCATTTTCCTCAAAAGATTGTAAGTTCCTTGAGGACAGAGATTGTCTATTATCTCACTTTTCCTCTTTAGTAATTATAACAATAACTAGTACAAAGTAGGCACCTAATAAATGTTTATTTAATATAATAAGATGGAATGATCTTGGAACAATTTCCTTTTTTCTCCACAGAAATGAAAATTTCCAAGTGACAAATGCAGCAAATACTGTGTGTTCAATGGACTAGATTTGAGGAGACAGAGGCAAGATGGCAGAGTAAAGGCAGGAACTCTCCCAAGCTCTCTCCCAATCTGCTCCAAATAGCTTTAAATAATAACTCTAAACAAATTTTGGCCTATCAGAATAAACAAAAAGATGGTGTATAATACTTTCCAGCTAAAGCTGTTAGGTCAGCAGAAAAGGTCTGTGACCCCAGAGTGGGAGTCCAGCAGTAAGTACCATTGCAGGGCACACCAGTGCAAGCCCTACCTCTCCTTCTTCTACCCCACAGCCCTGGCTCAATGCCACTAAAGCAGAAACATATCTATGGGAATTTTAATAATCTGTAATACTGATGGTTATCAGACTTCTCACCCCAGGGACACTAAAGAGGACTTGGAGTGTCAGAAGACATGGAATGTCTATGGCAATACTGTTGGATTCCAGAGTGCAAACTTAGAATAGATGATATCAGCACAGCCCCAGCCTTAGCCCTGACGCTACATCTAGTAAAGCAGGATTGTTGTTTTAGAATACCAGATTTTACAGCTACAGTGGGGTGGGAATACTCCAAAAACTTCTAAAGGAAAAAGGGGGCTTGTAGTCAGGTACCTATAAGGATCTCTGAAAACAGATCTACGAAATCCCTGAAGATGAGGACAATGCATGCTGAACCCTGGAAACAGATCTATTTTAAGCAAAAGTTAAAAGCAAAGTAATAGGCCATGAAAGTAAGCAATTAAAAAGTTTCTGACCACAGAAAGTTACCATAGTGACTAGGAAGATCAAAAGAGACTCCCAGAAGAAGATAACAAAATCAAAACTCCTACATTCAATGTCTCCAAGAAAAAAAGAATTGGCCTCAGGCCATGGAGGAGTTCAAAAAAGAATTTTGAAAATCTAGTTAGAGAGATAGAGGAAAAATTAGGAAAGCAATTGAGAATAGTGCAAAAGGAAATACAAAAATCTAATGAGGAAAAGAATGCCTTAAAAGGCAAAATTGGCCAATTGGCCAGGGAGATAAAAAAAGCACACTGAAGAAAATAATTTCTTAAAAACTAGAATTAAGGAAATAAAAGTTAATGACTTTATGAGAAACCAATACACAATAAAGCAAAATGAAAAAAATAGGAAAAAAGGGAAATATTTCATTGGGAAAAAACTGACCTGAAAAATAGATTTAGGAAAGATCATTTACAGGTTATTGATTTATCTGAAAGTTATGATCAACAAAAGAGCCTGGGCATAATTTTTCTTTTTTTATTAATACTTTTTTATTTGCAAAGCATACGTATGGGTAATTCTTCAACATTAACCCTTACAAAGTTTTCTGTTACAAATTTTCCCCCCTAGTGCCCACCCCTCCCCTAGATGGCAGGAAATCCACTACATGTTAATTATATTAAAATACTTGACAAATATATATATATATATATATATATATATATATATACATATTTCCACATTCAATATTGTTGTGAAGAAAAATCATATCTACAAGAAAGAATCTGTTCACAGCTCCATCAACAATGCATCAGTGTCCCAGCCTTCCCACATCCCCTCCAACATTCATCATTATATTTTCCTGTCATTTTAGCCAATCTGACAGGTGTGTAGTGGTACCTCAGAGTTGTCTTGATTTGCATTTCTCTCATCAATAGTGATTTGGAGCACCTTTTCATATGACTACAAATAGTTTTAATTTCATCCTCTGAAAATTGTCTGTTCATCTCCTTTGACCATTTATCGATTGGAGAATGGCTTGAATTCTTATAAATATGAGACAATTCTCTATATATTTTAGAGATGAGACCTTTATCAGAACCCTTAAATGTAAAGATGATTTCCCAATGTATTGCTTCCCTCCTAATCTTGACTGCATTGGTTTTGTTTGTAAAAAAACCTTTTTACCTTAATATAGTCAAAGTTATCTATCTGGTGTTCAATTAAGAGTTCCAGTTCTTCTTTGGACATAAATTTATTCCATCTCCATAGGTCTGAGAGGTAAACTATATTACATTCCTCTAATTTACTTATAATATTACTTTATATCCAGATCATTAACCCATTTAGATCTTATCTTGGTATGTGGTGTTAGATTTGGGACAAGCTGGGCATAATTTTTCAAGAAATTATCAAGGAAAATTGTCCTCGTATTGTAGATCCAAAAGGTAAAAGAGAAATGGAAAGAAACTACAGACCACCTATTGAAAGATCCCAAAATAAAAACTCCCAGGAAGACTATAGTCCAATTGTGGAACTGGCAGATCAAGGAGAAAATATTGGAAACATCCAAAAAGAAGCAATTCGACATAATAGCACAAGATAAGTAGATCCTACATTAAAGGACTGGAGGACTTGTACTGTAATATTCCACATAGCAATAGAGCTAGAATTACTATTTAGAGTTACCCATCCAGCAAAACTGAATATAATCCTTCAGGAGAAAAGGTAGACATTCAATGAAATAGAAAATGTTCAAGCATCTTTCATGAAAATACCAGAACTGAATAGATAATTTGATTTTCAAATATATGACAGGGGAGAAGCATAAGGAGATAATCAGGAAAGTGATGTCATTAGGAACTTAATAATTGTAATCTGTTTACATTCATATATGGGAGGGCAATAATTATAATCTGTTAGAATTTTCTCATTATTATGGCAATTTGAAGGAATAGACAGAGTGCACATGTGACTTGAATATGAAGGGAAATATCTAAAAAAATTATGAATTTAAGGGATGAGAAGGGAATGTATTGAGAGAAAGGGAAAGGGAGAAGTGGAATGGTGTAAATAATCTGCCATAAAGAGGCAATTAAAGCTTTTATAGTAGAGGGGAAGGGGGGAAGAAAGAGGGAAGAAAGAATCCTACTATCATCAGAATTGGATCAAAGAGGAAATAACATACACACTAAATATGGGTACAGAAATCCTGCAGGAAAAGAGAATGAAAATGAGATATAGTAACTGAGGACAAAAGAGATTGCATATTGAAGAAAAGAGTGGTCAATAACAAAACATTTTGAGGACGGGTAGGGTGTAAAGAAAGAAAGAGCAAAATATATGGGGAGACATGCAGTTAGAAATAATAATAATTGCAAAATAATTTTGAAATAATTTCCTGAGATAAGGCCTCATTTCTCAGACATAATGGGAATTGAGTCAAATTTATAGAAACCAAGAGCCATGTTCTAATTGATAAATGATCTAATTGACAAATGATATGACCTATACCCAATCGATTGTAAAATTATGCATATGCTTTCACTAACAATACTACTACTAGGAATGAAAATCAAAAGAGATTTTTTAAAGGAAAAAGGACCCATATGTACAAAAAATATTTGTGGAAGTTCTCTTCTGAGGGTAAAAAAAGGAAATTAAAGGAATGACCATCAATTTGGGAATGGCAGAATAAACTGTGGTATATGATTTTTATAGAATATTATAATTTTATGGGAATTAATGAGAAGCATGCTCTCAGTAAAAAGGAAAAAAAACTGCAAACTTCTCCATGAATTTAAGCAAATTGAATTGCACTGTATAAAAAAATAGCAATGTTTTGGGATGAAGAGTTGTAAATGCTTTTGTTCTCTCCCTGTCCCTCTACCCCTCCACTGTTCCCTCTCCCTCTCCCCTTCTTAAGCTTTATTTTTCTTGAGATTTTTTATTTAAATGGGATATATATATTTTTTTCAAAGCTTTTTCTTTCCAAAACATATGCATGGATAATTTTTCAACATTTACCCTTGCAAAACCTTGTATTCCAAATTTTCCCCTCCTTCCCCCCAACTCCTACACTAGATGGCAAATAAACCAATATATGTTAAACATGTTAAAATAAGTTAAAATCAATATGTATGTACATTTTTATGCATGTGCTTGATGGACAAGAAAACTCAGATCAAGAAGGAAGAAAAAAAACTGAGAAAGAAAACAAAACGCAAGCAATCAACAACAGAAAAAGTGAGAATGCTATATTGTGGTTTTCAGTTTTTATAGTCCACTCTCTGGGTGTAGATGACTCTCTTCATCACTGAACATTTGGAATTGGTTTGAATCATCTCATTGTTGAAGAGAATCACGTCTATCAAAATTGATCACCATATACTTGTGTGGTTTCCATGTATTATGATATAGTGATTCTGTTCATTTCAATTAGCATCAGTTCATGTAAGTCTCTCCAGGACTCTCTGAAATCATCCTGCTGGTTGTTTGTTACAGAACAATAATATTCCATAACATTCATATACCATAATTTATTCAGCCATTCTCCAATTGAAGGGCATCTACTCAGTTTCCAGTTTCTAGCCACTACAGAAAGGGCTGCCACAAACATTTTTGCACATGTGAGTTCTTTTCCCTTCTTTAAGAATTCTTTGAGATATAATTCCAGTCAAAACACTGCTGGGTCAAAAGGTATGGACAGTTTGATAACTTTTTGATCATAGTTCCAAACTTCTCTCCAGAATGTCTGGATCTGTTCACAGTTCCACCAACAATGTATCAGTGTCCCAGTTTTCCCACATACCCTCCAACATTCGCCATTTATTATTCCCGTCATTTTATGCAATCTAAGAGGTATGTAGTAGTATCTCAGTGTTGTCTTAATTTGCATTTCTTTAATCAATAGAGATTTGGAGCACCTTTTCTTATAACTAAAAATCATTTCAATTCCTTCACCTGAAAATTGTGTGTTCATATACTTTTGCCATTTATTGATTGGAGAATGCCTTGAATTCTTGTAAATTTGAGTCAATTCTTTATATATTTTAAAAATGAGACCTTTATCAGAATCTTTGAATGAATGTCTCAGTTTATTGCTTCTCTTCTGATCTTGTTGGCATTAGTTTTTTTGTACAAAAAAAATTTAGCTTAACATAGTCAAAATTACCTATTTTGTGATCAAAATGATCTGTAATTCTTGTTTGGTCACAAATCCCTTATTCCTCGGAGTAGGTAAACTTTGCTATGTTCTTCTAATTTGTTTGTAATATCATTCTTTATGACTAAATCATGAACCCATTTCAACAATATCTTGGTATGTGATATGTATAGGTCAATGCCTAGTTGCTGCCACACTAGTTTCCAATTTTCCCAGCATTTCTTGTCAAAAAGTAAATTCTTACCTCAAAAGCTGGGGTCTTTGGGTTTGTGAAATACTAGATTGCTATAGAAATTTTGTTCTGTTCCACTAATAACTACTCTTTCTAAGCCAATCTCAAATGGTTTTGATGACTACTGCTTTTTAATATACTTTTAGTTCTGATACATATAGGCCACATTCATTTGCTTTTTTTTATTAATTCCCATGAAATTTTTGACATTTTGTTCATCCAGATGAATTTTGTTGTTACTTTTTCTAGGTCAATAAAATAGTATCTTGGGAGTTTATTGGTATAGCACTAAATAAATAGATTAGTTCAGGTAGTATTGTCATTTTTATTATATTAACTCGACCTTATATGAAGCTCTTGATATTTTTCCAATTATGTACATTTGACTTAATTTCTGTGTAAAGTGTTTTGTAATTTTACTCATATAGTTCCTGATTTTCCCTTGGCAGATAGATTCCCAAATATTTTATCATATCGACAATTATTTTCAATAGAATTTCTCTTTGTATCTCAATTCATTGATCTTATCTTTCTCTATTTTTCTAATAAATATCTAGAGATATAAAATTACTTCTTATTATTACTTTGGCTGAATCCCACAAATTTTGGTTGTCTCATTTTGTGATTCTCTTGGAAGAAATTATTGATTGTGTCTATGATTTGCTGTTTCACCCATTCATTCTTTAGGATGAGATTATTTAGTTTCCAATTACTTTTTGGTCTATTTTCCCCTGGCTTTTTATTGAATGTAATTTTTATTACATTTTGATCTGAAAAACACACTTACTATTTCTGCCTTTTTGCATTTGATTTTGAGATCTTTATGTCTTAATATATGTTCAATTTTTATATAGGTTCCATGAACTGCTGAGAAGAAAGTGTACTACTTTCTGTCTTCATTCAATTTTCTCCAAAGACCTATCATACCTAACTTTTTCTATTATTCTATTTACCTCTTTTACTTCTTTCTTATTTATTTTGTGGTTTGATTTATCTAGTTCTGAGAGAGCAAGGTTGAGATCTCCCACTATTATAGTTTTGCTGTCTATTTCTTCTTGCAGCTCTCTTAAATTCTTCTTTAGGAATTTGGGTGCTATACCACTTGATGCATATATGTTTAATATTGATATTGCTTCATTATCTATGGTACCCTTTAGCAAGATTGAGTTTCCTTTCTTATCTCTTTTAATTAGATCAGTTTTTGATTTTGGTTGATCTGAGATCACGATGGCTATTTCTGCTTTTTTACTTCACCTGAACAAAAATAGATTCTCTTTTAGTCTTTTACCTTTACTTTGTATGTATTTCTCTGATTTAAATGTGTTTTATATAAACAACGTATTGTAGAATTCTGGCTTTTAATCCAATCTGGTATCCATTTCTGCTTTAAGGGAGACTTCACCCAATTCACATTTATGGCTAAAATTACTAATTCTGTGTTTCCTACCATTTATTAACCCCAAATTATACTTTTATCTTTCCTTTCTCCCCTTTTCCTTCTTCCCAGTATTTTACTTACGAGCCCTATTTGCCTCAAGATGTATTCCCCCTTTAGAGTCCCTTCTTCTCTCTCATACCTTTCCCCTACTATTTTTGTTTTCCATTCTATTAACCTAACCTTTTCCTTTTCCCCTTTTCCTCTCCCAGTTTTCTATAAGGTGAGAAAAGTTTTTCAGTGGAACCAAAGATGGCTAATATTTTCTCTTTGAGCCAAATCTGATGAGAGTAATGTTCACACAATGTTCATCCCCCTCCTTTCTTTCACTCAAATATAATAGCTTTGCTGTCTTTTCCTGAGATATAATTTCCATCATTTCACCTCCACTTTCCTTTTTTTCTTCTATAATCCCATTTCTACATAAATTTTTTTATATTATAACAGTAAAATCAAATTATACATGCACAATTTATGTATACCCATAACAGTGATACAGTTCTCAAGATTTATTTTCTTATTACTTTTTATTCTTCTCTTGAGTTCTATATTTGGGAGTCAATTTTTTTCTTTAGCTCTGGTCTTTTCATCAGAAATAAATGGAATTCACCAGCTTCATTGAATGTCCATATTCTTCCCTGAAAGAAAATGCTCAATTTAGCAGGTTAGTTTATTTTTGGCTGCATTACAAGTTCCTTTGCCTTTTGGAATATCAGATTCCAGGTCCTTGGATCCTTGCGGTGGAAGCTGATAGGTCCTAGGTAATACTTATTGTGGTTCCTCAGTATTTGAATTATTTTTTTTTCTGTCTCCTTGCAATATTTTTCCTCTGATAGTTCTGAAATGTAGCCATGATATTCCTTGGAGGTTTAATTTTGGGGTCTCTTTTAGCAGATGAATTCTTTTAATGGCTATTTTACCTTCTGGTTCTATGACCTTAGGGCAGTTCTCTGATGTTTTTTTTTTCTGAAAAATTATGTCTAGGCTCTTTTTTTTTCATCATGGTTTTCAGGAGATCCAATAATCTTTAAATTATCTCTACTAGATCTATTTTTCCAGGTCAGTTGTTTTCCCAAGTAGGTATTCTACATTTTCTTCTATATAAATAGAAGAAAATTATTCTTATTCTAATTGTTTTGCTTGACTGATTCTAGAAGTCCTACTCAATAATTCATTTCAATTTGTTCAGTTCTGATTTTTAGTGACTTATTTTCTTCATTTTTAGTTCTTTTTGTATTTCTCCAATTGAATTTTTTAAATGAGTTGTTTTGTTTTATGGATTTTTATTTCCATTTCACAATT
Source organism: Myrmecobius fasciatus (assembly GCA_023553655.1). NCBI lineage: Eukaryota > Metazoa > Chordata > Mammalia > Dasyuromorphia > Myrmecobiidae > Myrmecobius > Myrmecobius fasciatus. The sequence goes on along the minus strand of JAJPUD010014031.1, from coordinate 6,814 downwards.
TCTGTTTTTTAATGTTATTTCTTCCATTTCAAAACTTCTGTTTCTTAAGGAGTTATTTTCTTTTTCCACTTCACAAATTCTGTTTTTCAGGAAGTTGTTTTCTTTTTCCATTTTGTCAAATCTATTTTTTTGGAATTATATGCTTTCTTCATTTTACTAAGTCTAATTTGTAATGAATTTTCTTCAGATAATTTCTGTGTTTTCTTTTCCAAATTGTCTTGTAAAGTTCTCATTTCCTTTCCCCATTTTTCTTCCATCTCTCTTTTAAGATCTTTTATAATTTCCTCTATGAAACTATTGTTTAATGTGGACCAATTTAGGCCATTCTTTGGGGCTTTATCTAGAGACAATCTGCTTTTAGTCTCTTCAGGGTTTAAAATTTTGAAATCTATTCTTGTTTTTCACCTTAAAAACTATCTATGCCCCGGGCACAAGAGTTTTGTCCCAAACATGATTGGTGGTGCTTCCCAAGCTGATCTGGCTGTACTGGTAATCTCTGCTCAGAAAGGAGAATTTGAAACTGGATTTGAAAAAGGAGGACAGACAAGAGAACATGCCATGTTGGCAAAAACAGCAGGTGTAAAACACTTAATAGTGCTTATTAACAAGATGGATGACCCAACAGTAAATTGGAGAAATGAAAGATATAAAGAATGTAAAGAAAAGCTGGTGCCATTTTTGAAAAAAGTTGGCTTCAATCCCAAAAAGGATATACACTTCATGCCCTGCTCAGGATTGACTGGTGCAAACCTTAAAGAGCAATCAGATTTCTGTCCTTGGTATATTAGGTTACCATTTATTCCATATCTGGATAATTTGCCAAACTTCAACAGATCAGTTGATATACCAATTAGGCTGCCAATTGTGGATAAATACAAGGACATGGGCACTGTGGTCCTGGGAAAGTTGGAATCAGGCTCCCTTTGCAAAGGACAGCAGCTTGTGATGATGCCAAACAAGAACAACGTGGAAGTCCTTGGAATCCTTTCTGATGATGTAGAAACTGATTCTGTAGCCCCAGGGGAAAATCTCAAGATTATACTGAAGGGAATTGAAGAAGAAGAAATTCTTCCAGGATTCATACTTTGTGATCCTAATAATCTTTGTCATTCTGGACGTACATTTGATGCCCAGATAGTGATTATTGAGCACAAATCTATCATCTGCCCAGGTTATAATGTGGTGCTGTACATTCATACCTGTATCGAAGAAGTTGAGATAACAGCCTTAATCTGCTTGGTAGACAAAAAATCAGGAGAAAAAAGTAAGACACGACCACATTTTGTCAAACAAGATCAAGTATGCATTGCCCGTTTAAGGACAGCAGGAACCATCTGCCTTGAGACCTTCAAAGATTTCCCTCAGATGGGTCGTTTTACCTTAAGAGATGAGGGGAAGACCATTGCAATTGGAAAAGTTCTGAAACTGGTTCCAGAGAAGGACTAAGCATTTTTCTTGATGACCCTGCACAATACTCTGAGGAAAATTGACTCTGCAAAAGCCTTCACACTGCCTTCTCTTATTTTCTGCCCATTGATAAACTTCTCCCCATATTTAGCAAAGACAAATTTCACAGCAAAAGTCCACATTATGTCAGCTTTCTCATATTGAGAGCTCTGCTATGCCACTGTTGAATTTCCCCCAAAGTTTTTTTTTTTCTCCTCTCAAATTCTGCTTCCTTGGACAGATTCGGCAATAGCTTTGTAAGTGATGTAGACATAATTGCCTACAATAATGAAAAATCTAATAGGAATTTTTATTTTTAATTTTCCCCTTAGGCATATTTAGACATCTTTTTTCCAGGCAGATCATTCAGAGTGTGTGAGTGTGTGTGCGCACATGTTACAAAGACAACTACCATGTTAATAAAATATTCAATTTGAAAAAAAAAAAACTATCTATGGCCAGGGTGATTTTTTTTTTACTTTTTTACAATATTTTTAAAATTAAGATCTGCTTTTAGGGCAAGGGAGGTTGTTCAAGTTTCTTCTTCAAGGACAGTGGCTGCACTGACTGACTTCTGGTGCTGAGTAGGTATTGTAAGTATCCTGGAATTCTGGCATTTGGGGGTGCACTACCCTTTGTGTTTATGTGGGATGTTTTATAACTTCTTTGCTGATCTACTGGATTGCATCCAAGACAGAATAGCCAACACTGCTGTAGAATCCTGCCAGTAGATTCCCTGGCAACAACCTTGATCTGAGCTTTTTTCACTTGGCATCTGTGCTTGGCCTGCTTGAGCTTGGCCCTCTCTTTGACTATTCTGGAAAGGTTCAAAGAGCTTGGCTCTGGTAATTTGTTACACTGCCAATATTTGTGGAATTTGCCAGTCCAGAATTGTCAGATACTGGATTTGCTAATTAGTCTGCAGGTCATGGGAGAGGATCAGAAAGAAACTTGTGTCCTTTCCATTATTTTGGCTCCATTCAATTGGTGGATACTAGAACTTCAGAGCATTTTTTTTTCTTGATGATTATCTCAAAGATTATGTCTAGGCTCTTTTTTCATCTTGATTTTTCACATAGTTCAATAATTCTTAGATTATCTCTCCTGGATCTGTTTTCAAATGAAGTATTTTATACTTTCTTCTATTTTTTTTCATCTTTTTATTTTGATTTTGTTTGGCTGATAGTTGATGTCTTGTTGAATCATTTGCTTCCATTTGTTCAATTTTAATTTTTAGTGAATTGTTTTCTTCAGTTTTTTGTCTCCTTTTTCATTTACCATATGAACATTTAAATGAGTTATTTTGTTCATTGGATTTTTTTTCCACTTCAGAAAGTTTGTTTTTCAAAAAATTGTTTTCTTTTTTCCATTTCCTTAAGTCTATTTTGAAAGTAGTTATAAGTATTTTTTTTTCAATTTTGTGAAATCTATTTTAAGAGGAATTTTCTTCCATTAATTTTTGGATTTCCCTTTCCAAACTCTACTGAATTATTCTCACTTTCCCCCCATTTTTTCTAACTCTCGTTTAAGATCCATTTTGAATTCTTCCAACAGAACCTTGTGAGATGGAGGCCAACTCACATCATCTTTAGGGGCTTCATCTAATAATGATTTGCCTTTAGAGTCCTCAGGGTTTTATGGCTATATTTCTCTGTGTTCATAAAAGCTATCCATGATCAAAGTTCTTTCTGCTTTAAAAAAAATAAATAAAGGTTGAGTTTTGCTTTTATGCCAAAGAGAGGGGTTGTCTCATGTTTTCTCTACGGACAACACAGGCTTAACACTGCTCTGGGGCTGGTGCAGCTGACTTCTTTTGTGCTGGATGGACATTGCCATTGAGGGGCTCACTATTTGTTTTTTCTAATTGCTGTGGGTATCTCATAGCTAGTCTGCTGATTCACTGGTTTCTTAACCAAGACAGAGTAATTAATGCTTCTGTATTTTGGCTAAAAGTCTCCTGGAAGATTCCCCTTCCATGCAGAAGATACCTGTGCTGTATCTGCACTTGGCCACTTACTCCCTCCCTTTTCTTTCTTTTGAACTTTTCTGAAGTTCATTCAAAATATCTTCTGGTGAGAAATTGTTATACTGCAAATATTTGTCTGTTCTGTAACTCTAAAACTAGTACAAAGGCTTAATCTTGTGTTGATCTGATGGAAGCCAGAAAGAATTCTGTCAAAGACCCATATATTCTCTGCCATCTTGGTACTGCCATTAAAAAACAAATTTTGAAAAAAAATTACATATAACTTGGGGAAATATTAAATAAATAAAAAATATTATAGAGATGAGAAAGTAAGAATTTTTTTCTTCCTTTGCATTTTTATTTCTAGTCTTCCAGTACATTGCCTGGAACAGAGTAATATTTAATTTAATAAATATTTTTAATAATAAAAAACACTAATGAACCAACTTTGAGAAATCAGAACACTGTCTTAGAGCATCTATGGGGTCCTTTCAGAATATCAATTGCTTGCTGAGTTTCTTCTGTAACCACATCCTATTTTAGACCTTTTGCTATTATTTCCTCTCTTTGTCACATTTTTTCTCATTTGTTTTCAGAATTTTATAATTGAGATTTTATCTTTTCTCCAGAATTGACTTCTATATATTGTTTTTATCCTGTGTGTGCCTAGGAATTATTTCTCTGCTTTATTTCATATTAATTCTTCTGAATTCTACTATGCATGTCATCTTATTCCCAGCTAACCTCTTATCTATTATGAATTTAAAATATAATGGCCATTTCCCTTCAAGATAAGCATAATCTTATATACAACTTCGTGTGTCTATTTATTCATAAGACTCAGAATCAGATCAGCATTCCCCTTCTTGCCTCTTATATATAAGTAAGAATTATCACTATGGAAATTAAGAAATTATTAATAGATCTGTAGAGCTCATATAGAATAATCTCCAGCAAAAGTAAAGAGAAATGGAAATCCTTACCAGTACCATTGCATGCATATTGTCTTATTGGATCTATGATCTGCATTTCAAACTCCTCATCTGAGTTACATATAGGAAATAAGTGTTTTTTGTATATATATATATATATATATATATATGTATATATATGACTATATATCTACATATAAGTGTGTATAGATATAAGAATATATAGATTTATGTAAAAAAACTTTTGTGTGTATATTCCACTGACAAAAATTGCTTCATTTTTTGCAGTTACTCAAATGATTATGAGCTTTTCTTTCCTTTTCTGCTTGCTGTAAATCCTTATTTGAACATATCTTGGTAGTAACCAAAAGTATTATACTCCCCACTCTTCCTCCAAGTCTAACCTTTTACAGATTCAATGTTTTGAGGAAAATAATTTCTAGCATTACATTTTAGTCAAAGTTTTCTTCTCTCCAGGTCTCAGTGAAGTCATTCATCAATATTCCTCTTTCCATGACATTTCTGATTATCTTTCTTCTGCTTACATATTAAAACTCTGTTTTTTTCTTTATTTAATTAAAGTGAAACATATCCATCTTCCTTTTAATCTGTAGCTATGAGAAATTACTCTAGGCAAGCCTTTTATAAGAAGATAGCCAGTTTTTTTTTCTTTTTTTTTGAATTTTATTTGCATAACATATGTGTGGCTAATTCTTCAACATTAACCCTTACATAGCTTTCTGTTACAAATTTTTCCCCCAACTCCCCACCTGTCCCCTAGATGGCAGGATATCCCCTACATGTTAATTATGTTAAAATATTGGCAAATCAAATATATGTATACATATTTCCAAACTTATCATTGTTGTGCAAGAAAAATCTTATCTACACAAAAGACATATCAGATAAAGGAAACACAATGTAAGCAAACATCAATCAAAGAGTATGAGAATGCTATGTTGTGGTCCACATTTCACATCCCTTTCTCTGGGTGTATATGGCTTTCTTCAGTGAACAATTGGAGGTGGTTTGAAACACTTCATTGTTGAAGAGAGCCATGTCCATCAGAACTGAATGTCATATAGTATTGTTGTTGCCGTATATAATGATCTCTTAGTTCTGCTCATTTCACTCAGCATCAGTTCATGCAAGTCTCTCCAGGCCTCTCTGAAATTGTCCTGCTGGTCGTATCTTACAGAACAATAATATTCCATAATATTCATATACCATAATTTATTCTCATAAATTATTCAAAATTCTCCAATTGAAGGGCATCTATTCAATTTCCAGTTTCTAGCCCCTACAAAAAGGGCTGCCACAAACATTCTTGCACATGTGGGGCCCTTTCCTTCCTTTATGATTTCTTTGGGATATAAGCCCAATAGAAATGCTGCTGGGTCATAGTTTGATAACTTTTTGAACATAGCTCCAAATTGCTCTCCAGAATGGCTGTATGCATTCATAGCTCCTCCAACAATGCATCAGTGCCCCAGCCCTCCCACATCCCTCCAACATTCATCATTAACATTTCCTGTCATTTTGGCCAATCTGACAGGTGTGTAGTGGTACCTCAGGGTTGTCTTGATTTCCATTTCTCTGAGAAATAGTGATTTGGAGCACCTTTTCATATGACTATAAATAATTTTAATTTCATCCTCTGAAAATTGTCTGTTCGTATCATTTGACCATTTATTGATTGGAGAATGGCTTAAATTTTTATAAATATGAGATAATTCTCTGTATAATTTAGAGATGAGACCTTTATCAGAACCCTTAAATGTAAAGATGATTTCCCAATGTATTGCTTCCATCCTAATGTTGACTGCATTGGTTTTGTTTGTACAAAAGCTTTTTAACTTAATATAGTCAAAGTTATCTATCTGGTTTTGAATTAAGAGTTCCAGTTCTTCTTTGGACATAAATTTATTCCATCTCCATAGGTCTGAGAGGTAAACTATATTATGTTCCTCTAATTTACTTATAGTATCACTCTTTATATCTAGATCATGAACACATTTAGATCTTATCTTGGTATGTGGTGTTAGGTATGGGTCAAGCCCTAATTTCTTCCACACTAGTTTCCAATTTTCCCAGCAGTTTTTGCCAAATAGAGAGTATTTATCCCAAAAGCTGTGGTGTTTGGGTTTATCAAAGACTAAATTGCTATAGTTAATGCCCAGTTTGTCTTCTGATTCTATCCTATTCCACTGATCAACTACTCTGTTTCTTAGCCAGTAACAACTGGTTTTGATGACCGCTCCTTTGTAATATAGTTTTAGATCTGGTACAGCGAGTCCACCATCATCAGCCTTTTTTTTCATTAATACCCTTGAAATCCTTGACCTTTTGTTCTTCCAAATGAACTTTGCTACTATTTTTTTCTAGACCTGTAAGATAATTTCTTGGGAGTTTGATTGGTATGGCACTAAATAAGTAAATTAGTTAGGGTAGTATTGTCATTTTTATTATA
>JAJPUD010014030.1:28548-42027 GCA_023553655.1 Myrmecobius fasciatus | reverse complement strand
CAGTCGATCAGTGGCACAGGATAGGTTATCAGGACAACCTAGGCATTAACCTTAACAATCTAGTGTTTGATAAACCCAAAGACCACAGCTTTTGGGATAAATACTCTCTATTTGGCAAAAACTGCTGGGAAAATTGGAAACTAGTCTAACATTATAATTTGCAGAAAAGGTGCCTACCTGCATGATTAAATAGTGTTTTCTAGTTTGGAAGTACTTTATTAAAAAAAATGTTCAGTGTCTACCCTCTTCCTTACAGTTTTTAAAACTCTTGTTAAAATGTTACATTTGTAGTCATCTTTAAATCTTTATGCCTTATTCTAATATTATATTGTTATTGATATTTGCACAAAATAATTAATTTTCTAATTGGACTCAGCTGATTCCAAAATGATTACCACTTAATACAGAATAACCAATGATTTTCTGATTACAAAACAACAACAACAACAAAAAAAAAACTGTAATTCCATTTTTGGATGCCACTAAGTTTTCAATATCTGCAGGATTCCAGATCTTTGTCTCTACTTGAAGAAAGCCTTCCTGGACATAAGATAGCTTTAAGACTATGGTCATTTCTGCATCTCCTTAATTTATGTTGCAGGTGAGAATTTAAAAATCATTATTATATTTAGTATCAATTTCTTTCTATTTTCTTATCTTATTTATGTGGAAAAAATCAATTAAGATTTGACTCAATTGGTCCAAAGATATCATTGATTGGGTCTGATACAAAGAAGAACAACAAGATCTACATTCAATCAACATTTAAAACTTTATGATTACTAGCAAAGGGAGCAATTTGAGACAGAAATTTATTTATTTTTCATATTTTTATTTCATTTTTTATAGTTAAGAACTATATCACAAGCTAACCAACTTTGCATCTATGCCCATATAGCTTATCAATTGTCTGGAGCTTTTCTTATTTGAAATCGGGGAAAAAAGGGAGGAAAAATGCAGTTATGTAGCACCTACTAAGAGCACAGTAACCAAAATGGATCATCCTTTAGGATTGTTCTCATCTAGTAAATGTAAATACACACTTTTCTTTGTGTAATAAGGTCCACAGTTAATGCCTATCCTTAAAATGTAAAATATAAATTTTTAAAAATAGTAAAATGAATACAAAGATATGAAAATATCAACATAATCTTGGTTACAGTGATAATCTTATATTTAAATTAAAGGTACTTAACAACAGAGACTTGGAAGGAATTTAAAAGTATAAATTCAACACAATGGCTATTCTGTTTTCTGTAACATGATTATCTTTAAAGAACCAATAAAGCTGGACATAAATCTTTCCTTGTCTAAGTACTGTGTTGGGTACACACACACACACACCACACACACACACACAAACTAAATGTGTCTTATTATATCATCTTGATCTCTCTTCCCTCTCCTCTATTCTCCTCTCATTTTTCCCACTCTCTCTTTATTAATATCCACTCTTAATGCTGCCCCAGCACTTCCTTAGCTGACTTTATTTCCATCTTCAAAGCAACAGCTTCCTCCTTTGGAAGAGGTTTAAGGAAACCAGAGTTAAAGTAAAAATGAACACATTCATATTACTCAATTGTGAAATATATGTATTTCACAAGTGAATATTATTCACAATATATTTCATAATTGAGCATATTCACAATTGCATATGCAAACAAACATATATTTGAAATGCATGTATTTTAATACATATATATATGTGTGTATACAAATATATATGTATACATATATATATATATATATATATATATATATATATAAATTCCTAGTTTCTTGGTTCTTTTTCTTTTAATTTTACCTTCATTGGTTTTATTTGTGCAAAAGCTTTTTAATTTCATGTAAATAAAATTATCTCTTTCTCTTTCTATGATACCCTCCACCTCTCATTTGATCATAGATTCTTCCCTTATTCATAGATTTGATAGGTACATGAATCCATGCTCCTAGGATTTACTTATGATAACATCCTTTATGTTTAAATCATTTATCTATGTGGACCTCTATTTTTCTGTACTACATGAGATGTTGGTCTGTGTCTCATTTCTGATAAATGATTTTTTCAACAATTTTTGTCAAATGTTGAGTTTTTATTCCAAAAGATTGAATTTTTGGATTTATAAGAAAATTAAATTACTATGGTCATTCATTACTGTGCATTTTATACATAATTTCTTCCATTGTTTTACCACTCTGTTTTTTAGTTGATTTTGATATTTTGATGAGATTTATCTCTTTGTAGTATAATTTGGAATCTGGTACTCCTTGTCTGCCTTCACATTTTTCAAATTGGTATTTTTAATTTTTTTTTTTACATACTCTATTCATGATCTCTCTGCCCCCTTCTTCCTGTTAAGACCTTTCTCTAGTTGGCTGCCTGGCACTATTCACAATAAGAACTAGGAACTATGAAATCTAATAATACCAGTAACCTTAGTTCCTTAATTTTGCCATATCCCGGGGGGCAACAATTAGACTCCTTAATTTCATGAGATGAATTCAGCACAGGTTTGCACACATTGAATATTTTCTCAAGTCCTCATTCACTGAGGGAATATATTGGAGTTTCTTGTATTTCAGTGAATCCTAAACATGCGAACATAGTTAGATAAGGTCAATCACACACAAGTATGGCATACCATGAATATTATGGAATATTATTGTTCTGTAAGAAACAACCAGCAGGACGATTTCAGAGAGGCCTGGAGAGACTTACATGAATTGATGCTGAGTGAAATGAGCAGAACCACGAGATCATTATATACGGCAACAACAATACTATATGATGGTTAATTCTGATGGACATGGCTCTCTTCAAAAATGAAATGTTTCAAACCACTTCCAATTGTTCACTGAAGAAAGCCATATACACCCAGAGAGAGGGATGTGAAATGTGGATCACAATATAACATTTTCATGTTCTCGATTGATGTTTGCTTGCATTGTGTTTCCTTTATCTGATAAGTCTTTCTTGTAGATAAGATTTTTCTTGCACAACAATGATAAGTGTGGAAATATGTATACATATATTTGATTTATCAAGTATTTTAACATAATTAACATGTAGTAGATATCCTGACATCTAGGCGAGGGGTGGGGAGTAGGGAGGAAAAATTTGTAACAGAAAGCTTTGTAAAGGTTAATGTTGAAGAATTACCCATACATATGTTTTGCAAATAAAAAGAAAAAAATAATAAAAAAAACAAGTTTGGAATACCATATACAGATTCTTTACTCATGAAAGAAGGGTAATACTTCATTCAGATATTGGTAAAACCAGGAATATAGAGTATAAAGAGCAGAACATTCTGAACTGCAATTGTGGCTTTTATGAAATTAAGGGAAACTTTTTACCTTTTCCCACATCTAGAATAAGCTTGACTTTAGGGGAATAAGACTAAGGAAATGCAGTAGTTACTAATTGTGACAAGAAAGATCATTTGAGTCTTGGAGGAAAAGCAAAGTCTAAATTCTCATCTGATTATGGAATGAAAGACTCTGCTTGTTGTTCATTGCCATTACATATTCAGAACTGACCTTTGTGCATCTTGGGTTTGCAGATATCGCTTGCTGTTGCCCTTCCTCTGCCCTGTATTTTCCCCAAAGTGAAGCTCCTCCTTATTGGAATGGAAAGAGGAGAAAGAGAGGGATATGAGGTTTGGGCTGTCACCTCTAAATCACCAGAAGCCCAAAGTAATTGTAGACCAAACTGGTAATGGCAGTTTAACTCCTCATATCCCTAAAAAAGTAATTACAATGAAAAGAGAATCATAAAGACCCAGATTCAAATTCTTTCTCTGATATTTACTACTAGTTTAATCTTGGACAAGGCATTTAATGTGCTTTGGTTTCATTTTACTTTTTGGTGAAATATAAAGGGTTTGGACTAAAAGGCCTCTCAGGTCTCTTCCAAATTTACATAGATGATATTAAAATCAAACTGTTTTATTAAAATTATGGGAGAGGCTATATTATTACAACTTCTAGACTCTAAAATCTTTTACCCACTGTATAAGTGTTCCCCAAACAGTTTATGACCCCAGATGCTGTTCATCTCATGTACTTTAAAAAGATCAGTGTATGGTCAGTAAATTTAAACTGAGGTTCCTACTCAAAATCCTTTTTTCTTCCTGCTAGCTAAATCTTTATGACCCATTTCTCTAGCCTCCTGAACTTATTCCTTCCCAGAGGTATTATAGTCTTATCTTGGGGGAAAAAACAAAGGGATAGAACTGACTCTCTTTTCTGATCACTATCTTGCTTCCGTTTTGTTGTGTCTTCTAAAAACCCGCAGCATTTGTCCTTCTTTAACTGTGTGGCTTAGTCCCTGTCTACCATGCTTGGCACAAGTAATCACTTGTTTTCCCTTCACCAGAGTGTTATTGTATCCTTCAACATGGTTTCATGCTCTGGCAAGAAGAAAGGGAAGAAAAATAATGGCAAAATGTATTGTAATGGGATAAAAGCATTTTAGTACAGTTTAAATACAGGTAATGAAATCCTGATATAAGATATTCAGGGTTCAAGTTGCTACCTAGTGAGAGCATGTTCATTGTTTCTGAATAGTATACATATAAACATATGTGCTAATATACATGTAATTTCAAGTGTATGTATGTATATGCATATGTATATTATGAATATTTTCATATGAAATCACTATTGTTAATTTTGCTTTATTAAAAGGTGAGAGAAATATCTATATGTTTGGCAATATAAAAACATAATAATAAAACAATTTTAAAAAGGTTATGAAATCAGAAAGCCCAAGTTCAAATCTTGTTTCTGTTTTTCTATTTGGTCTTAGCCAATTCACTTTATTTTTTCTTTGGACTCAGTTTCTGCATCTGTTAAATTTGATATGAGAGACCAGAATAAGTGAAGTCTAAGTTCTCTTCAAGCTTTAAATCTATGGTCCTATTATAGGGTGGCAATGGGATATCAAAAGAGGTCAAAAAAAGATAAAATAGAATACAATAAGAGGAGAGAGGGCACTTAGCCTTCTCCCAAACAGCCAAAGAGTAAGATGTTAGTTCCACAGGCCTCAGAAAAATGAGTATTTGGTGAGTAAAGGTGATTTTTTCTTCTCCTATTAACCAGAAAAAACAATGCAAGAGTAGAGGGGGATACAGTTTGAGAGAGTTAGATTGTTACAGCGGAAACTAACAGAGTGAGTTAATTCTTGAATCTTTCCACTGGATGTAACTGACACCTGTTTCTAAGCATATTCCATTGTCTTACAAACTCTGTGTTATAGAACTAGTTTTATACTTCATAAACTGCTGATTACTCAGGCACTGATATGTTAAGAGACTGGGACAGCACCAGGAGCAATGCAAGGAATAATGGCTTTTCCTTATGTAGCTTTAAGAGTCCTGATATATAGTTCATCATTAACCCCCCCTTGTTCACTAGGGGCATAATTCCACATTATTCATGTGTTGTATCATTATATATTCATTGGCAAAGTCCTTTTAGTATGCTCCATTAGAAAATGAGCCTGATTTGTATGTTTCTGTATAACTTAAGTGTCTGAACCCATTAAAAGCCTTCATGCTCCAAAGAGACAGCATTACACAAATACCAAAGAGAGCTAGTATTACACAATGATCTAGTAAATTATAAAAGTATTATGTTCCTCTTAGAAGGAAGTTCCATAAAGACAAAGTCCCAGATATTCAACAATTAAATCACTGTATTAAATGTGATGAATTGTGCCTATACTCATTTCACTTACATCAGCCTCCTCTCATTTTTATGTTCTTTTAGAGAAATAACTCACATAGTTTTTGAATGTTTTATCTGAGCAATTAATTACTATTTTTCATGTGAAAGTGTTCTACTTTTTGTTTTTATGGGGTAAAGTTATTCACACCTTTAGATGTTCAGCTATTTTCTCCTCCCCTTAGAAAATTATCTAATTAAAATAAAAGCATAAGGAAAATAACAAGGGAAAGTAATTAAGAAACAAAGTCATTCATCAGGACATTATTAACATATGCAATCCTTTGCCTTTCTGAAGGATTATAATCTAATCCTTCTTTATTTTTTTCCCTAATAGTCATATTAGGAGAAAGATACAACAGGGTACAATGAAAAGAGCTCAGACTTTGAAGTCAGAAAGTCTGGGTTGAAACCTCATTTCTTAATTTACCTATATGACCTTGTACAAATTCCCTCACTACCCCAGGCCTTTATTTCCTTAGCTGTAAAATGAGGAAGCTAAATTAGATGATCTTTTATTTCCAGCAATAATAAATTTGATGATTCTATGATCTCATTTAGTTCATTGTCTGATGATAAGTATAACTTATTTCAATGTCAAATGACATATGGAAATTCCATATTGGTACAGAAATTAACCTATTAGACCTAGGTGGTAAATAGCTGCTTATTGGAAGAAGATATTAACATCAACTTTAGAGTCATTGGTATTTTACCAAATCTCTTGATTTCTGGAACACTATGTTATTCTTATTCACATTCTTCTCTTTAACACAATACTCCAACTGCAACTTATATCCTGTCTTTTACTATCTCCACTATAAACACCCTAAACACTAGTCATGAAACTCATTAAAATTTCATATCTTATGAAGTTTCCCTTCAATCACAGTCCTTGTTTCAAGATAAAATAACTCTATGACCAGACCATCTCTTGAAAAATGAAGTATTGAATGATTCTCACATTCTTGTTATTTAAAATTCAGAAATTATGGGAAAAGAAGTTGTTTAGAAATACATTACTGCAGAAGTAAAAAATATAGTTTTTTAGTGTTTCCTCCAATGTTACCATGGAAAAACAGGAACATCTCCTTCTTGTAGAACTCTTTCATACTCACCTCCAAACAACCATAAAATAAAAGCACCATATAAATCCTAGAACATCAGAAACAGCAAAGAGATGGGATGAAACAAGCTTTTTGCTGGAAAAAAACTTGAAAGTTTGGCAGGAAAGATCTGTCTCATTTGGGTAAAGGGACAATATAGGAAGTGTCCCAGTAAGCCAGTAGCAAGCACCACCTCAGCAAACTAATGGAAGGTACTGAGCTCTAGTGTAGTAAGGAAGCTAACATTAACATTAGAGCCCACCAAATGCTTTTTAACATATCAAGGCTATGGATAGATTCTAGCTCTGAGAACTCTCATGTGCTTGAGCAGACCTCTGGGCAAACAGGAAGCCGCCAACAGTAAGACCATCACTTGCCTCTATAGCACTAAGGAAAAGCAGAAAAACCCTACTGGTCACAGCAGAGATCAGACAACAGCACTGGGACACCAGGTAAGACTCTACCTCTTCCAGCAGTGACAGTGACCTTTTACCACATTTCCTCAGCAATGAACCAGACTTAAGGGTTTCAAGTGGGCATCAGAGCAATATCAGTACAACACTATGTAAACGGCCGGGGGCCTGAAGCCTCTGTCAAGAGGACCACATTTAAAATAAGAAAAAGACCAAAAATGATAAGGGAAAATAATGCCAACAAAGAATCTGACAATAGAAAGTTATGGTGATAGAGAAAATCAAGAGAAAAAAAGAGAGAGAAAATAACAACAATGTTTAAAAACCTATGGACAAAGCCCCAAACAAAAACAGGATGTGCTCTCAAGCTCATAAAAAAAGACTCTTGGAAAAGTTCAAAAAGAAGCCTAAAATCAAATAAGAGATGTTGAAGGAAAATTGACCAAAAAAAGTGAAAGTGATGCAAAAGAATTACAAAAAAACAAAAGCAAATTAACAGCTTGGAAAAAGAAAGCAACAGTCAAAAAAGTAAATGGAAAAGAACATACAAAAAGTCATTGAAGAAAACATTTTTGAGGGGTGGAGCCAAGAGGTCGGAGTACAGGCAAGACTCTGTGAGCTCCTCTGATTTTCCCTCAAACTAAAGACAGATTAACCCTCTGAACTGGTTCTGGAGTGAAAGATCCCCCAAATACTTGGAGTACAACACATTTCAATCAAAAATTACCTTGGAAGAACTCTAGAGCAGGTCTGTTTCAAAACAGGCAAGGGATCGGGCCCCTTGCCGTACTCAGGTGGCAGCGAGCAGCTTGGGCAAAAGACCAGGGCTGGGACAGAGTATGGAAAATTCTAAGCACCAGGGAAATCATTGGGAGACACGTGGGCCACTTTGCTCTGCTTGCAGGCAGGTGCTTTGGCAGATCTGCCTTTGATAAAAGATGGATTGAGAACAAGTGAGAACACGGATGTAGCTCTACCAGCCCCACAATGGAAGTCAACTGCACAAACTGACCCAGGGCAAATTGAAGCAGCTGACAGTGCCCTGCTTTAAACAGACCTTAAGCTATAAAAAATGAGTAAGAAACAGAAGAGAACTCTTACTATAGACAGCTTTTATGGAGAGAAAGAAGGACAGACCTCAGATCCTGTGGTTTCTAAAGGAAAAGCAACACCAGAGGAAGCCACAAAGGGAGACATGAGATGGTCCCCATTTCATAAGGCTTTCCTGGAAGATTGCATAAAGAATACCAGAAGAGAGTTAGAAGAAAAATGGAGAAATAAATTGAGATCAGTGCAAGAAGGATATAATGCCCTACAAAAAAAAAGATATAAAAGAGATAACAATTCACTGAAAAACAAAATTGACAGAATGGCAAAAGACAATTCACTGAAAAACAAAATTGGTGAATTGGAAAAAGACAACAATTCACTGAAAAACAAAATGGGTAAAAAGGAAAAAGAATTCAATGAACAAAAAATTTCAATTGGCCAGTTACAAAAGGAGCTAAAAAAGGTAACTGAAGAAAATAATACTTTAAAAATGACAATTGAAAAAATAGAAGTGAATGATTCAATAAGACTTCAAGAATCACTCAAACAAAAACAAAAAAAATTGAAAAAATAGAAGAACATATGAAATATCTCCTAGGAAAAACAACTGACTTGGAAAACAGATCTAGCAGAGACAATGTAAGGAATATTGGACTCCCTGAAAGCCATGATGAAAAAAAGAACCTAGATACTATCTTCCAGGAAATCATGAAAGAAAACTGCCCTGATGTTTTAGAATCAGAAATTAAATCACCATTGAAATTCACCAATCACTTCCTGAAAGAGACCCCAAAATTAAAACCCCAAGGAATATCGTGGCCAAATTTCAGGACTAGGGCATCAAGGAAAAGATATTGCAAGCAGCTAGAAAGAAACAATTGAAATATCAAGGAACTGTAATTAGAATCATACAAGATCTGTCAGCTTCCACATGAAAGGATCAAAGGGCCTGGAATCAGATATTCGGAAAGGCAAAGAAATTTGGATTACAGCCAAGCATAAGTTATTCATCTACAATGAGCCTTATCTTCCAAAGAAGAAGATGGTCATTCAATGATACAGGAGAACTTTACTTATTTCTAATGAAAAGACCAAATCTGAACAAAAAATTTGACCTCCAAACACAGAAATCAAGAGAAGTATAAAAAGGTAAAAAGGAAAGAACTCTTGCGAACTACATTTCTACTATGGATACACTCAAAGAATGGGGGTATAATTTGATTTTACTTTGATAATAATGGAAAAGAAATTAGAGGTGGAAGGGCTATCATACTGGAAAAAGAGGGGAAAGTAGGCAAAATAAAGTAAAAAAAAAAGGAGCTAAAATAAGGTAAAATCTCATAAAGAGGCTTAGAAAATCTAATATAATTGAGGGAAAAAAGGGAGGAGGATGAGCATTGTGTGAATCTTACTCTCATCAGATTGGGCTCTAAAAAAGTATGTCAGACACATTTGTTTTCACAGAAAAATGTGGCCCTCCTTATGGGGAAGTAGGAGGGAAAGGAGGAAAAGAAAGGGAAGACTAATAGAAGAGAAAATTTTAGAAAAATTAGGGGAAAGGTGTAAAAAAGGGGAGGGGTTCTAATGGGGGGAAGACTGTTAGAGGGAGGTGATCATCAAAAACAAAATATTGGGGAGGGGGGAAGGGAGAAAGGGGAAAGGGAAGAGAAAAACATAACTTGTGGTAAATAAGATGGCAGGAAATATAAATTTAGTTATTTTAACTGTGAATGTGAATGGGATGAACTCTCCCATAAAACAGAAACAGATAGCAGACTGGATTAAATGCCAGAATCCTGCAATATGTTGTTTACAAAAAGCACATCTAAAACATAGAGATACATACAGAGTGGAGATAAAGGGCTAGAGCGGAGTCTTTTATGCTTCAGGTAAACAAAAATAGCAGGGATAACAATCCCTATCTCAGATAAAGTTAAAGCAAAAATAGATCTAATTAAAAGAGATAAGGAAGGAAACTATATTTTACTAAAGGGTTCCATAGACAATGAAACGGTATCAATACTAAACATATATGCACCAAGTGGTATAGCATCCAAATTCCTAGAGGATAAACTAACAGAGATGCAAGGAGAAATAGACAGTAATACTACACTAGTGGGGGATCTCAACCTTCCTCTCTCAGAGTTAGATAAATCAAATCACAAAATAAATAAGAAAGAAGTTAGGGAGGTAAACAAAAGGCTAGAAAAGTTAGGTATGATAGATCTCTGGAGGAAATTGAATGGTGATAGAAGGGAGTATAGTTTTTTCTCAGGGGTTCATGGAACTTATACGAAAATTGATCATGTGTTAGGGCATATAAACCTCAAAATCAAATGCAGAAAGTCAGAAATAGTAAATGCATCTTTCTCAGATTATGATGCAATAAAACTCACATGTAATATAAGGCCAGGAGAAAATAGACCACAAGTTAATTGGAAATTAAATAATCGAATCCTGAAGAATGGATGGGTGAAAGAGCAAATCATAGACACAATCAATAATTTCATCCAGGAGAATGACAATAAGGAGACAACATACCAAAATTTGTGGGACACAGCTAAAGCGGTTAGAAGGGGTAATTTTATATCTCTAGATGCTTACTTGCATAAAGCAGAGAAAGAGATCAACGAACTGAGCTTACAATTAAAAAAGCTAGAAAAAGACCAAATTAAAAACCCTCAATTAAATACCAAATTGGAAATTCTGAAAATTAAAGGGGAGATCAATAAAATTGAAAATAAGAAAACTATTAAATTAATAAATAAAACTAAGACTTGGTTTTATGAAAAAAAAAAACCCAACAAAATAGATAAGCATTTAGTTAATTTGATTAGAAAAAGGAAACAGGAAAATCAAATGATTAGTCTCAAAAATGATACGGGAGAACTTTCCTCCAATGAAGAGAAAATTAGAGTAATAATTAGGAGTTTCTTTACTCAACTTTATGCCAATAAATTTGATGACATATATGAAATGGAGAAATATCTACCAAAATATAAATTGCCTAGATTAACAGAAGAGAAAATAAATTATTTAAATAGCCCCATATTAGAAAAAGAAATAGAACAAGCTATTAACCAACTCCCTAAGAAAAAATCTCCAGGGACAGATGGATTTACATGTGAATTCTATCAAACATTCAAAGAACAATTAATTCCAATACTATATAAACTATTTGAAAAAATAGGGAAAGAAGGTGCACTACCAAACTCCTTCTATGATACAGATATGGTGCTGATAGCTAAACCAGGTAGGGTGAAAACAGAGAAAGAAAACTATAGACCCATTTCCCTAATGAATATTGATGCAAAAATTTTAAATAAGATTTTAGCAATGAGATCACAGAAAGTTATCCCCAGGATAATACACCATGACCAAGTAGGATTTATATTAGGAATGCAGGGCTGGTTCAATATTAGGAAAACTATTAGCATAATCAATTATATTAATAACTAAATTAATAAAAACCATATGATTATCTCAATAGATGCAGAAAAAGCCTTTGATAAAATCCAACACCCATTCCTATTAAAAACACTGGAGAGTATAGGAATAAATGGACTTTTCCTTAAAATAATTAGTAGTATCTACTTAAAACCTTCAGCAAGCATCATATGTAATGGAGTCAAACTAGAACCATTCCCAATAAGATCAGGAGTGAAACAAGGCTACCACTGTCACCATTATTATTTAATATTGTCTTAGAAATGTTAGCTTTGGTTGTAAGAGAAGAAAAAGAGATTAAAGGAATTAGAGTAGGTAATGAGGAAACCAAATTATCACTGTTTGCAGATGACATGATGATATACGTAGAGAACCCTAAAGACTCAACTAAAAAACTACTAGAAACAATTCACAACTTTAGCAAAGTTGCAGGATACAAAATAAATCCACATAAATCATCAGCATTTTTATATATTACCAAGAAAGTTCAGCAGCAAGAGATACAAAAAGAAATTCCATTCAAAATAATTGTTGATAGTACAAAATATTTGGGAATTTATCTGCCAAGGGAAAGTCAGGAACTATATGAACTAAACTACAAAATAGTTTCCACACAAATCAAATCAGACCTAATCAATTGGAAAAATATAAAATGCTCATGGGTAGGCCGAGCGAATATAATAAAAATGACAATACTACCCACATTAATCTACTTATTTAGTGCCATACCAATCAAACTCCCAAGAAATTATTTTACAGATCTAGAAAAAATAGTAGCAAAATTCATTTGGAAGAACAAAAGGTCAAGAGTTTCAAGAGAATTAATGAAAAAAAAAGGCTGATGATGGTGGAATTGACTGTACCAGATTTAAAGCTATATTACAAAGCAGCGATCATCAAAACCATTTGTTACTGGCTAAGAAATAGAGTAGTCGAACAGTGGCAATAACTATAGCAATCTAGTCTTTGATAAACCCAAAGACCCCAGCTTCTGGGATAAGTACTCATTATTTGACAAAAACTGCTGGGAAAATTGGGAACTAGTGTGGAAGAAATTAGGACTTGACCCACATCTAACACCACTTACCAAGATAAGATCTAAATCGGTTCATGATCTGGATATAAAGAGTGATACTATAAGTAAATTAGAGGAATGTAATATAGTTTACTTCTCAGACTTATGTAGATGGAATAAATTTATGTTCAAAGAAGAACTGGAACTCTTAATTGAAAACCAGATAGATAACTTTGACTATATTAAGTTAAAACGTTTTTGTACAAATAAAACCAATGCAGTCAAGATTAGGAGGGAAGCAATAAATTGGGAACTCATCTTTACATTTAAGGGTTCTGATAAAGGTTTCATCTCTAAAATATATAGAGAATTGTCTCATATTTATGAAAATTCAAGCCATTCTCCAATCGATAAATGGTCAAAGGATATGAACAAACAATTTTCAGAGGGTGAAATTAAAACTATTTATAGTTATATGAAAAGGTGCTCCAAATCACTATCGATCAGAGAAATGCAAATCAAGACATGCCTGAGGTACCACTACACACCTGTCAGATTGGTGAAAATGACAGGAAAAGTTAATGATGAATGTTGGAGAGGATGTGGGAGGACTGGGACACGATGCATTGTTGGTGGAGCTGTGAACGGATACAGCCATTCTGGAGAGCAATTTGGAGCTATGCTCAAAAAGTTATCAAACTGTGCATACCCTTTGACTCAG
>JAJPUD010014030.1:0-23548 GCA_023553655.1 Myrmecobius fasciatus | reverse complement strand
ACAGGAAAAAATAATGATGAATGTTGGAGGGGATGTGGGAAAACTGGGATACTGATACATTGTTCGTGGAACTGTGAAAGGATCTCACCATTCTGGAGAGCAATATGGAACTATGCTCAAAAAGTTATCAAATTGTGCATACCATTTGACCCAGCAGGGTTTCTACTGGGCCTATATCCCAAAGAGATCTTAAAGGAGGGAAAGGGACCCATATGTACAAAAATGTTTGTGGCAGGTATTTTTGTAGTGGCAAGAAACTGGAAACTGAATGGATGCCTATCAATTGGAGAATGGCTGAATAAATTATGGTATATGAATGTTATGGAATATTATTGTTCTATAAGAAATGACCAGCAGGATGATTTCAGAGAGGCCTGGAGAGACTTGCATGAACTGATGCTGAGTGAAATGAGCAGAACCAGGAGATCATTATACCAGCCAACAGTTTCTTAGATATTCCTCCATTTCATTTAGATTATCAAATTTATTTGCATAAAATTGGGCAAAGTAACTTTTAATTATTTTTCTAATTTCCTCTTCACTGGTGGAATGTTCTCTCTTTTAATTTTTAAGACTAACAATTCTATTTTCTTCTTTTCTTTTTCTTATTAGATTAACTAAAGGCTTACCTATTTTCTTGGGTTTTTACATAAAACCAACTCAATTTTATTTATTAATTCAATAATTTTCTTATTTTCAATTTTATTAATTTCCCCTTTCATTTTTAGAATTTCCAAATTGGTATTTGATTGATGTTTTTTCAATTTGTTCCTTTTCTAGTTTTTTTTAATTGTAAGCCCAGTTCATTGATCTTATTTTTCTCTGTTTTAGGCAAGTAAGCATATAGAGATATAAAATTATCCCTTATAACCACTTTGGCTGAATCCCACAAATTTTGGTATGTTGTCTCATTATTGTCATTCTCCGGGATGAAATTATTGCTTGTGTCTAAGATTTGCTCTTTCACCCATTCATTCTATACTATTAGATTATTTAATTTCCAATACATTTTTGGTCTATTTTCTCCTGGCCTTATGTTAAATGTGATTTTTATTGCATCATGATCTGAAAAAAATGCATGTATTATTCCTGCTTTTCTGCATTTTATTTTGAGGTTTTTATGCCCTAATACATGATCAATTTTTGTATAAGTTCTATTAACAGCTGATAAAAAAGTTAATTCCTTTCTGTGTCCATTCAGTTTTTCCAAAGATCTATCATACCTAACTTTTCTAACATTGTGTTTACATCCCTAACTTCTTCCTTATTTATTTTATGTTTTGACTTATCTAGTTTCCTAGAGAGCAAGGTTGAAATCCCCCACGAGTATAGATTTACTGTTTATTCTTCTTGTATCTCTCTTAAATTGTCCTCTAGAAATTTGGATGCTATACCACTTGGTGCATATATGTTTACTATTGATATTGCTTCATTATCAATGGTGCACTTTAGTAAGATACAATTTCCTTCCTTCTCTCTTTTAATTATATCTATGTTTACTTTTACTTGATCTGAGATCAGTTTTGCTACCCCTTGTTTTATTTTGTTCACCTGAAGTATAATAAATTCTTCTCTGACCCTTTACTTTCACTCTGTATGTGTAACTATGCTTTAGATGTATTTTTTGTAAACAGCATATTATAGGTTTTTGGCCTTTAATCCAGTCTGCTATCTACTTCTGTTTTATGGGAGAGTTCATCCCATTCACATTCACAGTTAAAATAACTAACTGTATTTCCTGCCATCTTATTTATCCAAAGTTATGTTTTTTTCTTTTTTCCTTTCCCCTATCTCCCTTGCCCCCTCACCAGTGTTTTGCTTTTGCTGACTACCTCCCTCAAACAGTCCTCCCCCCTTTAGAGCCTTTCCCCATTTTTTTACACCTTTCCCCCAATTCTTCTATTTTCCCATACATTAGTGTATCCCTTTCTTTTCCTCATTTCCCTCCCATTTCCCTATAAGGTGTGACAGGTTTCTCTGTGAAACCAAATGTGTCTGATATTCTCTTTTAGAGCCCAATCTGATGAGAGTAAGATTTAAACAATGCTCATCCCCCTCTCTTCTTTCCCTCAATTATGTTAGTTTTTCTTTGCCTCTTCATGAGATTTTACCTTATTTTTACCTCCTTTTTTTTTTACCTTATTTTACCTCCTTTTTTCCTCTTTTTCCAATATGATCACCTTTCCAACTCTAGTTTCTTTTTCACATTATCAAAGTAAAATCAAATTATACCCTCATTCTCTAAGTATACCCATAATAGAAATATAATTCTCAAGAGTTCTTTCCTCTTTACCTTTTTATACTCCCCTTAAGTAATGTGTTTAGAGGTCATTTTTTTTTGTTCGCATCTGACCTTTTCATTAGAAACAGGTGAATTTCACCTCTATCATTAAATGTGCATCATCTTCCCTGAAAGATAATGCTCATTCTAGATGGATAGACTATTCTTTGCTGTAATACAAATTCTTTGCCTTTCAGAATATCTGATTCCAGGTCCTTCAATTCTTTAAGGTGGAAGCTGATAAATCCTGGGTGATTCTAATTATGGTTCCTTGGTATTTGAATAGTCTCTAGCTTCTTGCAATATCTTTTCTTTGGTATGATAGTCCTGAAATTTAGGCACAATATTTCTTGGGGATTTCATTTTGCCATCTCTTTCAGGAGGTGATCAGTGAATTCTTTTAATAGCTACTCGACCTTCTGATTCTAAAACATCAGGGCAGTTTTATTTCATGACTTCCTGTAAAATAGTCTAGGTTTTATTTTTATTTTTTGTTTTTTTTTTTTTTTTTTTTTTTTTTTTTTTTCATCATGGCTTTGAGAAATTCCAATAATCTTTAGATTGTCTCTCCTAGATCTATTTTCCAGGTCAGTTGTTTTTCGTAGGCAATATTTCATATTTTCTTCTCTTTTTCTTTTTTTTTATTTGACTGATTCTTTAACTTTTATTGATTTATTCACTTCCATTTTTTCAATTCTAATTCTTAGTGCATTATTTTCTTAAGTAGCCTTTTTTAGCTCCTTTTGTATTTGGCCAATTTATACATTGCATACTTTTTCCATTTCACTAATTTTGTTTTTCAATGAGTTAGTGTCTTTTTCATATCTCTTTTGGAAGGCATTATACCCTTCTTGCAAAGATCTCATTTCATTTCCCCCTTTTTCTTCTAACTCTCTTGAGAGATTCTTATGCAATCTTCCAGGAAAGCCTTGTGAAATGGGGACCAGCTCATGTCTCCCTTTGTGACTTCCTCTGGAGTTGCTTTATCTTTAGACACCTCAGAATCTGAGCTCTGTTCTTCTCTTTCTCCATAAAAGGTGTCTATAGTGAGAGTTTTTTGGGTTTGTTTGTTTATTTTTTATTCATTTTTTAAAGCTTGAGGTTTGTTCAAACAAAGGAGCCAAAACTGCTTTAGTTTGCCCTGGGGCTCTTCTGGTGATTGAATTCTGGTGCTGGGCAATTGGGGCTAAGTCTGGGGTTCTCAGTTGTTTACAGTATACCTTTTACAAAAGGCAGATCTGCCAAAGCACCTCCTTGCAACAAGGACATAGTAGCCTAATAGGCTCACAGAAACTTCCAAGTGCTTCCTGCTCTGTCTCCCTATGCTGCCATCTGGGCTTGGCATACTGTCCCGCTGCCCATTTAAAACAGACCTGTTCTGACATTCTTTCAAGGTAACTTCTGGGAATGTGTTGGGGTGCTTTGGGGGTGCTTTGATTCCATGACCAGCTTAGAGGCTTAATCTGCTGTTGGTTTGAGAGGTCAGAAGAGGTCACAGAGTTTTGTATCTGCACTCCACCATCTTGGCTCTGCCCCCCATCCTGGGCAAGATTAGTAAAAGTTCATCCAAAAATATATCTATTGAATTAACAAATAAAACTTGAACTTAATTTTATGGAAAAAAAACAATAAAATATATAAGCTGTTAGTTAATTTAGATAAAAGGAAGAAGAAAACCAAATATCTAGTATCAAAAAATGAAAAGGGCAAAATCACCACAAATGAAAAAAAAATTAAAGAAATCTTTAAAAAATATATTTTTCTTAATAATATGCCAATAAATTTAACAAATGGAGTAAAAACAATGAGTACTTAACAGAAATATAAATTATCTACGTTAACAGGAATTGAATTCCTAAATAATCCCATTTCAGAAAAATAAATTGAACAAACTATTAATGAATTCCCTAAGAAATAATTCCCAGGGTCAGATAGGTTTACAAAATAATTCTACCAAACATTCAAAGAAAATTAATTCCAATACCATATAAATTATTTGGAAAAATTCCCCCCCCCCCCAAAAAAAGAAGTAGTCCTGTGAAACTCTTTTATTTTTCCTTTTTTGTTTTTGGTTTGGGAGAGATAGCCAAACAATCATCCTTTTATTAATAATTAGTCAGCATAATTAATAAAATTATTACACAGAAACTATGTCTCTTGAACTTTTTGTACATCTCAATCATGTATATATTTTAATATATCATTTGCTCTATCAACCATCTATCTACCTAGGGACATCTGTCTTTCTATAATGTATCTATCCCCTCTCATCTATCTTTTTTTTCTTTATCAAAGCTTTTTATTTCTCAAACATATTCAGTTTCCAGTTTCTGGCCACTACAAAAAGGCCTGCCACCAACATTTTTGCATATGTGGGTGCCTTTCCCACCTTTAACATCTCTTTGGGATATAAACCCAGTAGAAACACTGCTGGATCAAAGGATATGCACAGTTTGATATATTTTTGAGTATAGTTCCAAATTGCTCTCCAGAATGGTTGGATCCATTCACAGTTCCACCAATAATATGTTAGTGTCTCAGTTGAAACTCCTTTTATGACACATATATAGTACTGATACCTATATCTGAAAGAGCTAAAACAAAAAAAAAAAGGAAATTATGGAGAAATTTCCCTAGCGAATAGCAATGCAGAAATTTTGAACAAAATACTCTTAATAGTATATCAAAAGAAATGGACACTTTGTCCATGTGGGATTTATAACAGATGTGCGTGGTATTTTTTAGTATTACAAAAACAATCTACAAAATTGACTATATCAATAACAGCAAAACCAACAGAAATTGTATAATCATCTCATTAGATGCAATCTTAAAAAACAGCATCCATCCCTATTAAAACACACTAGAGAGCACAAGGATAAAGGTAGTGTTCCTTAAAATGATAAGGAATATATGATATTTATCAAAAACAATCAGCAAACATTATCTGTAATGGGGCAAACTGACAACTCTTTCCAATAAGATTGATGGTAAAGCAAGGATATCTGTTTTCATGGCTATTATTTAAAATAGTATTAGAAATTTGACTGTATCAATGAGCGAAGAAATAGAAAGTGTAGGAATTAAAATAGAATGAAAGGAAATAAAGCTATGGCTCTTTGTATATGATATGGTGGTATCTTAGACAAACCTACAATATCAACTAAAAATAACTGCTTCAAATAGTTAGCAGCTTTAGCAAAGTTGAAGGATATAAAATAAATTCATATAAATCATTTATATTACTTTATATGACCAAAAAAACACAGTAACAAGAGATAGAAGGAGAAATTCCACTTAAAATAACTATAAACAATATAAAATATTTGGGAGTCCAACATAATGCCAAAAATTATATGCACACAATTATAAAACACTTGTCACACAATTGAAGTCAAATCTAAACAGGAAAAAAATTAATTGCTCAAATTAGAACAAGGAACAGTCTACCTATTGGAGCTATAGAAAAGGCAAGAATTAATGCCCAAATGAGATAGAGAGCATTACAAAATACAAAATGGATAATTTTGGTTACATTAAAATCCAGGTTCTCCAGATCTCTCTCTCTCTCTCTCTCTCTCTCTCTCTCTCTCTCTCTCTCTCTCTCTCTCTCTCTCTCTCTCTCTCACACACACACACACACACACACACACACACACACAATCAGTATTACACCTGAAGGTAAATATATTTGAGTGCAAAACAAATTAAACTTTGAGAAAAGAAGTCCTCCTGGGACAACACAAGAAGACCAGAATAAAAGCCTAACTTTAATCAATGTGAAGTGTACATTCTTCAGGCTAACTCTCCTGAAATAATAATAGTCCTAGGGCTAGCTAGGCTTAGAAGTAACATGAGTCACAGGAACTTTTACCTCTCAGAGAGCATAAGTAGTTAGGGGTCTGGGAAGATTGAGGGAACTTCTCCTGATAAAAAATTCTGGAGCAAGCTGTGCTGCTGAGACACAGTTCTGAACAAGAAGGAATCAATACACCCAATAAGTTCAGAAGCAGTGGGGCAGAGTATACTTTTAGTTTTTGTCAGATAGTGATTGTTTATCCCAAATATTTGGTACTTTGGATTTGTCAAATAGTAAGCTAATGTGATCATTTCCTACTGTATCTTGTGGATGTAATCTTATCCACTAATTGAGCACTCTATTTCTTACCCATGAGGAGACAATTTTGATGATTATTGCTTTATAATACAGTGTGAGATCTGGTTTTGTTAGGCCATGTTTCTTCCTTTGATAGTCTTGTTTGGTTCATCCAAATGAATTTTGTGTTATTTTTCGTGCTGGCTGCGGGCACTTAGAGGAGGCTGAAATTCTTGGTCTGGAGTTCCACGTCAGGGGAGGAAACTGAAGTGAAACCAGAAGCACCATCAGCCCCCACCCTTGCTACCTCCCCTTACTACCCCCCCAACACACACATCCAAAGACTAGTGATACTTAGGCTTAATAAGTTCTCATTTTTTAAAAATGAGAACAGAAAACAGAAAAAGAAAACCAAATATAGAAAGTTACTATGCTGGATAGGGAAGACTAGCATTCATCTTCAGAAGAGGATATTGTAGTAAAAAAAAAAAAGCCTCCCATACCCCAAAAGGTAGAAGTAAATGGCTACCTTCCCAGAAAGAATTTATATAAGACCTCAAAAAAGCCTTTGGAAATCAAATGAGAGAGATGGGAGAAAAAAACTAAAAATAAATAATAAGAGCAATCCAAGAAAAACAAAAAAGATTATGAAAAGAAAATAAAACAACTTGAAAAAGTGATTCAAAGTGTTAAGAAGAAAAGGATTCTTTGAACATTAGAACTGAGCAAGAGGAAGTTTGTAAAGTTATAAGAGACCAACAAATAACAAAACAAAATAAAATGAATGAAAAAATAAAAGAAAATGTGGAATATGTATATATGCATATATATATATGTATATATATATAAAACAGATTTGAAGAGTAGAGTAAGGAAAAAATACATAAGAATAATTGGACTACCTGAAAGCTATATTCAAAAAAAGACTTTGACACAGTAACACAAGAAATAATCAAAGAAAAATTTTTGAAGTGATAGAATAATAGGGGAAAATAGAAAGAGAAAAAACTCCACTGATCACCATCTCAAGGAGATCCTACAGGAAAAACACATAAGAACATTGTTGCTGAAGTTTGAAGCCCCCAGATCAAAGAGAAAAATTCCAAATAACAACAGCAAACAAACATGTCAAATATGCGGAAACAACAATAAGAAGTGTATGAGACTATCAGCTGCTACAATAAAAGAACAAAGGTCCTAGAATATTAAATATCAGTAATCAAAAGATATAGGCCTGTAGCCAAAAATATTATATCCAGCAATACCACTAAGGAGATTGAGTTTGGGATCAAAATGTAGTATTTTCATCTCTTATTGTTGTTGTTTTTTTACTTTTTTTTCTTTCTCATTTTTTTCTTTTGATCTGATTTTTTTTTTTGCACAGTATGACTAACATGTTTAGGTATGTTTTACAAAGAGATAACAAGAAAATTAAAAATATTTGCAGCAGTCTTTTCATGAAAATAATGGAAATTGAGGATATGCCCATCAATTAGGGAATGAATGAACAAACTGTGATATATGTATGTAATGGAATATTATAATGCAATATGAATGAATGAAATGATGAACAGTCATATTGCAGGGGAAAAAAAAAAAAAAAAACTTGGAAAGACTAGTGCAAAGTCAAATCAGCAGAACCAGGAGAACACAGTACACACTATCAGCAACACTGTGATAATCAGCAATGAATGAGTCAGCTTTTTTCAGCAACACAAATAAGATAAGACAAGATAAGACAAAAGACTAAGGAATCAAAATACTGTCAGAGAAGGAACTGATGGATTCTGAATGCAGATCATAGTATACTTTTTTCACTTACTTTATTCTTTTTATTCCCTGTGGATTTTCTTTCACAATTGTGACCAATAAGAAAATATTACATGATAGTACATGTATAATCTATATCAAATTGCCTACCATTTTCCAGAGGGAAAGGGAAGTAGAGAGAGTGAAAAATTTGGAACTTAAAATCTTCTAAAAATGGATGTTAAAAATTATCTTGACTTATAATTAGCAAAAAACAACATTTAAAAATAAAACAAAAGTCTATGGAGGAGATGTGGAGAAATATGAGTATATTAAACATAATTCCAATCTTTGTTTTTATTTTTAATCCTTTGCATTTTTAATGTAATTTTAGTTTTAGCAGACTAGATACTGAATATAAGCAGAAAATTCACTTGCAGTATTACAGTAAAAACAAAGAATATGCTTCAATTATTGTTCATGTTTTCATCTATTCAGTTGGCCTCCAAAGAGTTGGAAGAGTTAAAATATAATGGATATAATTGCCTGAATTACAACCTGGGATCAGTTTAAATGTCGAGAAAAGCTACCTTCTTAAGTCTGGCATTGATTGTGTTTTGGAAGAAACCACCTACACCTGGCAGATGAAACAATAGATGCCTAGAGAATTTGTAGGAAATAAGAGATGGGAAGTTAGTCTTTCCAACGTACCACTGTTTTGTGATGCATTTCTCTAATATGATGTAAAGTCTGAGAATTTCTAAGTTTACTTGTGAGTGTTCTTAATTTTGCTTGTTGCAAAGTTTGGAAAAACTACTGACATAGGAAAGAGGAGAAAATGCCATTGCATGTATGAGACCACTTCACTTTTGTCACACTATTGCTTGAAGGATTTGAATGGAGAAGAAGACATTTGTCTAATATGCATTTTGAAACATCAATTTAGAGAGCCATGGAACAGTTTTCTCTGCATTGTCTAAAGAATGATGTGAATGGCATCTCACTCAACCCAAAAAAGAATGAAAAGAAGGAATTACAAGGGAATTTCCAAATGCTAAGAGGAATGACAATTCAGAAAACAAAAGACACCAACACCTTACCACCATTTCCAGTGGTTGGAGGGACTACCATTCAGGATTTAAGGAAAGAAAAATCCCTAAGAATATATTAAACAAACCAAAAGCTTAGATATCAGCAAGCAATGGTTCATAATAGAAGACACTTTTAATTTTATAGATTTCCTTTAGTGTATGATCTGGGGTAACTCGGTTCAAATTACATAGCATTTGTAAAAGGGTTTTCAATAATTAAAAATGTGTAAATACAATCATTATCATCATCTTTATTTATAAAATCTAATAGATTGATGGACTTGAGTGAAGATCAAAGTTTTGATTCTGACTTTGGGTAAGTCATTTAATTTTTTTCTGATGCTCAGTTTCCATACCTGTAAAATGAGATTGAATTTCATTGGTTTTAAGGTCCCTTTCAAATCTATATCCATGATTCTATACAGGCAGAGATCCAAGACATTGGATGACTCACACTGTCACATCAGGTCCTTTTAGATTTTCTGTTGTTTATAAGATAGTTAGGAATGAATTTACACACTTGACTTTCTTTTCCTAACATATACATATATACTGCCTGTGGTTAGAGTATTATGAAAGAAATTATGAATTTTAAGTGTATGACTCAGTAAATGCCCCTATTTGGGAGCATTTCCTTCATCCTATGATGTACTCATTTTTGAGTAATAATAATATTAGTTTTGCAGAGGTAGCACATTATGCTTCTTCAAGAAAACATATAGTGCTTTAACATTCAATTGGCAGTTCCTGGTAGAGAAATTAGTTTCCATCCAAAAGGAGGTGGTGATTCACACAACTGTTGCTGAACAGAAATACAATTGTTGGAGAACTGTAATGATTTCTCCTCTGGGTAAATGGGAGGTGAGACAGCACAAAAGCTAGGTAAGAGTATAGTTGGAGAGCATATTTGATCAGTAAGAATTACCAAGAGACAAGACTCATTTCTCAAAGGAGGGGGCTTTATTGTCATAAAAATAAAAAGAACCAAATGACATCAGGGCACTGGTTGGTCAAAGGAGGCTGTTTATGAGAGATATATATATAGGGAAATAGTTATCTCCTCCTGGGAAGGAAGAAGGAGTTTCTCTTCAACCATTGCTGGGGACTCATCAAGAACTTGAAATTAATAAAGTTCTCACTGGGATCCCAGATTTCCAAAATGTGTAGCATACCCAAACCTCTCTGCATTCTATTAATGAGGACTCAAGTCCCCTGCACCTGGGTGGGTGACCAACTATATCCTGTTTATCTGTTCCCTGCAGTCCACTGCCCATACAGAAACTAACGAAGGCCCTCCTGGGCCCTATTCAAAAAGAAAAATAAAAAATAAAATAAATTCTCTGATATTGCACTTTAAAAAAACTTTTGAAACTAATTATTCAAGAATTGTATTTGTTGACTTTCCCCCTTCTTATAGAAATGTTATTTTAAACTTCATTATTTTGCTGGAGCTGGAGATGCTTTTTTCATGTTAACCTGTATTCCCTAAGTACATACATCCAAATTTCAGTGCTTTTTTGACATCTATAAGCAATCTAAATCAGACCATATTAAATCAGTGGGCAATACCAGAGCAAAAGGAAATTACATACACACACACACAGAGGCATGCACACAGAAAAGCACACATATGCACATGCACACACATAACACACATAAAACAGCCAAATATTTTCAATTTCAGATGCCTTCATATAATAGAAGCAGCATAAATCTGGAATCAGATGACATAGATTTGTATGTGAACTTGAATCAAAAGGTCTGGGTTTCTTTGACCCAGCAGTGTTTCTATTGGGCCTATATCCCAAAGAGATCTTAAAGGAAGGAAAGGGACCCATATGTGCAAGAATGTTTGTGGCAGCCCTTTTTGTAGTGGCTAGAAACTGGAAGCTGAATGGATGCCTATCAATTGGAGAATGGCTGAATAAATTATGGTATATGAATATTATGGAATATTATTGTTCTATAAGAAATGACGAGCAGAATGATTTCAGAGAGGCCTGGAGAGACTTGCATGAACTGATGCTGAGTGAAATGAGCAGAACCAGGAGATCATTATACACTTCAACAACAAGACTATATGATGATCAATTCTGATGGACATGGCTCTCTTCAACAGTGAAATGCTTCAAACCAGTTGCAATTGGTCAGTAAAGAAAGCCATATACACCCAGAGAGAGGGATATGAAATGTGGACCACA
Organism: Myrmecobius fasciatus; assembly: GCA_023553655.1. Taxonomy (NCBI): domain Eukaryota; kingdom Metazoa; phylum Chordata; class Mammalia; order Dasyuromorphia; family Myrmecobiidae; genus Myrmecobius; species Myrmecobius fasciatus. The sequence continues at coordinate 12,130 of JAJPUD010014030.1, read as the reverse complement.
AAATAACATTTTCATGCTCTCTATTGATGTTTGCTTACATTGTGTTTCCTTTCTCAGATTTTTTTTCTTGTAGATATGATTTTTCTTGTACAAGATAAATGTGAAAATATGTACACATATATTGGATGTAGCAAGTATTTTAACATAATTAACATGTAGTGTATTTCCTGCCATCTGGGGGGTGGGGGAGGGAAATTTATAACAGAAAGCTTTGTAAGGGTCAATGTTGAAGAATTACCCATACATATGTTTTGCAAGGAAAAAGCTTTAATAAAGAAAAAAAAACATTGTTCCCCCCCAAAAAAAAGTCTGGGTTTAAGTGAATAGGACATCAAATTTTTCTTAGCTGTATAAAAATTGATAAATCACAATTCTTACCTTAGCCTCATTTTCTGCTTCATATAATATATATATGTAATATATATAATTACATAATATAATGTAAATAACATAAACATGGAAATAGGGAACCATTTGGAAAACTCTCTTGCAGAAGATATTTGAATTGATTCTTTTTTTTTGTTTGTTTTTTGGTGAGACAACTGAGATTAAGTGACTTGTCTAGGGTTAAAAAGCTGGTAACTACTAAATGTCTGAGGCTGGATTTGAACTCAGGTCCATCCTGACTTCAGGGCCAGTTCTCTATCTACTGAGCCATCTAACTACCCCTAAATTGATTCTTAAAGGAAAGTAGAAAAACCAGAAAGCAGATGTGAGGAGGGTGAACATAACAGACATGAGTTATAGCCAATAAAAAGAAACAGTTGGGGGATGAATTTCCCATATTTAAAGAAGAACCAATAGTCTAGTTCCTAATTTTGAGAAATTGAAACACGAAGTTACTTGATTTTCTAATCATTTCAACTCGTTCATGCCATAGTAAAAGTCTCTCCAATGAGTGATAGGGGACCCAGTTCTCACAGTACAGAAGGTAAAAGTGTTGATTGTTCCTTGTATGTTCACAGTTTAGCAGATTTCCTAACACATAGTAATCATTTAATAAATGTTTGTCAACTGATAAAAATATTAAGTTCTGATACGATTAAAATTATTCTCAATTATGATATATTATCATTGCTAATCAATATTCATTTCTATTAGCTCAAGTTACTATATGGACTTAAAATGAAAACATTAAAATTTTATATCAATACTAGCATTTTCAAAATGTCTTTCACTACTTAAGACTTTACCTTTCTCAATAATTTCAAATTACTGGAATAATACCATTTTATCATTGGATAGTATGACAGATATTGTCTGGACTTTTTTGCCACATCACCCATCTCTTAAATTCTTCCCTTTTAATTGTCAGGAAACCCTGCTTTTTTAGAGCTTCTAGATCAGAAAGCAATTTGTCCTAAGCTTGTCATAAGAATATTTCTTTGTTGAATTCTGCTATAGCAAAATCCCAGAATTGTTTATGCATCCTTGAAATTGTTTATGACCTTGAAGTCAAACATCTGCAGGAATCACATTGTGTCAAGAAATTCTATGAATAAAACTTACCTCATTGTTGCTGTTCTTCATCATCATCATGGCTATTGCTCACTGTGTAGACACTACTATTTGTATAAATGTTATACCTTACTAAAGTGAGTTTTCTTCTAGAGGACACCTTGACATATTTGTCTATTTTCCTTCCTCAAATAAAAATAAAAAGGTTTTTTTGTTTTGTTTTGTTTTGTTTTGTTTTGCTTTGTTTTGCTCATGTGCACTGTCAGCTCTTTTTTTTTTTTCTTAAACTGTGGTTGTGATAATCTATATGAGCTCTTTGTTATGTTTAGGGTTAACAATGGGGTAAATAACCTCTATGACTCTTTGGTCATTTATTTTGAAAAATTCATTATGTCTAATGTATCACCCTGATTTTTGTAGAAGAGAAAATTTATTCCTTGAAAGTATCAATGCCTTGTTCAAAGTTATTTGGAAAAAGTTACAAGTTAGTAGCAAAATCAGTTCTACAACTCTATTCTCTTCCCACACAGTTCATTGTCTTGGAAATCTGCTATACCTCTAAAAACATAATGTTGTACTTAAAATTCAAAATTCATTTAAGAAAAATGTATACATGATTAAACAAACACAAAAAATCTAATCAAATTTTAAAAATCATTTTGAGCAAGAACTTAATATGGAGTAATTTTGTTTGTATATTAAGGTACTGAAAAAAGAATGAATAAAGGCAAATGTGCATTTAATGAAGCTAATGACAGAATATAAATGATTTAGCATTATAATGCTCAATATAACTACTACTACTCTACCAGCCGAAGCATGGGAACTGCTGATAGATAAGTAAAAAGGAAGAAAAACAAAGCATAAGATCAAAATAAAAGACATGCAAAAAACCCCAGAAAATAACAAAATTCTAGATCAAATAATAATGTACGTGGTTAAAAATACTATTATGATTCTCCTTAAAATTTGTCTTATATTAAGCAACTATGAAAAATTATACAATATTGAATGAATAACTACAGAAATGTGTTATTCATAAATAAGTTTATTGAACATAATTTTAAATTACTCAGATGACACTGTAAAAGGTCAAGCTGAAATATGGTAATGTCTCTCTGTCAATGTAAAGTGGTGTAATACTGATAAAATGCAAGTCCCAAATTTTCTTAATGAAGATTCTAAAGTGTCAGGGACAGAAAATTGGATATAGATTGCAGTGCCTAAACATGAACCAGTGAATTGATAAGAGAAGGTGATCTCCTTTCCATATTTTTTAAAGACATTTCCCCCTTGTTTTCTAGAAAAAGTCAAATGTAGCTCATAAAGGTTTCTAAGATTAATCAAATCATTTCCGGTAATACAGTTCATCACTAAATGCTGAAATATTCTTAGGAGTGACTCTAAATCCTGCTGGCCATTATCTGAGTAAAGTTAATTAATGAGATGGGTCAATAATTACTCTTGAAGTGGACAATATGTTTGAGGATTTTCAATCATTTATCATTGGCTCAGAGAATAATTCATAAATTCCATAATAAAAAATACCTTGTCAAATAAAAGTTTGAACTAAAGATAGACTTGGGGCAGAGATATTAAATGAACTACTTAAAGAAATCTTAATTTAGTCATTTGGGTGTGGAGTATTTCATCTCTCTCTCTCTCTCCTCCCTCACTTCACACACACTTTATGTTCCCAAACTCCCTGAGTATCTTGGGCCACTTGCCACAATTTTTTCTTATGCTTTCATATTCATTTTTTGGGGGGAGGGGAACAGAGGGGTTGTTGAACAGGAAGAAAATGTTGCATTGTCTCATTTTTTCTATTATGATTCCACTTTCACATTTAGCTAAGTTCCACTCTTTTAAAATGGAAAACTTAAATAACAAATTTCTTGAGTCCAAACTGAAAACTATTCATGTCAGAATATGCAATAGATAAAGTAATTAAAGAGAAATAACCAGAGTCTTTCTTGCCTGGATTGGCACAATGGAGAAAAAAATAATTCACTCTGGCAGGAGCAAGGTCTTCCTCATTAGTCAGTAACACTTCTATCAAATGAATTAACTTGTTTAAAAGATCATCATTTTTAAAAATCACACCCACACACATATGCACACAAATATATAGAATTCAGTCTTTTTTATAAGGATAAATATAGACAAAATATTGCCTGGTAATTTTCATATCTAGTTGGCTTTCTTTCCATGAATCTTGTCTTAGCTTCCCTGTTAATTTCAGATGACTCATCTGATTTCACACACCAACCTCAGGTCCATTAATTGCACTCCTTAATTGAATCATAAAATCATAGTTTGGTGACCAAATTTCTGAATGCCACATCCCTTTGAAAGGAAATATTCAAATCCTCACAACAGAGACTTGGGGCAACTTACAAATCCTACAGTATAGGAACTTATCTTTATATACATTTCAGAAAATTAATACTGCTATTTTGCAGGTGCTAAGAACAGTCTTTAAAATGTGTAATATTATCCTAGCTAAAAAAGAGAATTTATATCCCATACATACATTATGTCATTTATTTCCCCTAAAATCATTTCCTTAAGGATGATCAATGTCACTCTGTTGAGGGAACTATAGTTAAAACAAACAACATATATTTAAAATTCTATTGTTGATAATCATACAGTAAGTACACATTGTCTTGCACACCATTTGGCACCTATTTAGAAAATTTTAAGAAATTATTGGATTTTATGTAAAAGGAGGAAATGAGAGTCTATAGCTATAGAAAGATGTTTTATCCTGAGAAAAATAAAAGGTAATGAAGCAGGAAATGTTAGAGGTTAAAGATTAAAGGACAGGTTATTCCACACATACTACAAAACAACCTCCCCAAAAGAAAGATTTTTAGCAAAGTTTGTGGAATTGTAAAGTTTTAGAGATATTATCTCCCAAATGATCCAAAAGTGAAAATTAAAGTAATATAAATAAAAGATAATTTATCTCTTAAAAATGATCTACCTTAAAATAGAGCTTTTTATGTTAATAGGGTCATGAAAGTGTCACTAGAGAAATACTTCACTGTCACTTTAGGACCATCCTATGCAAACAGATTGGTTCAGCACAAAAACTTAAATGAAGAAATTTACTGGTAAGAATTTAGTCAGGAGAAAATTATTATTTCTATATACTTACATTTTACTTAAAAATCTAAAATTACACATATACATATATGCTTTAATTTGTTGTTTACATTTTTGATCCTATCATTCTACCTGCTTAATATCAAGGAAATATTATTTTTTCCTTTTGTTCCATTTGTAGTATAAACTTCTAAAAACATCAAAACAATGCAAAAATATGATTGTACTTCCCCAAAAGCAGTATAGCATCTCTTAACTGTTCTATGATTCCTTCTTCTAAGAACACTTCTACTACAACTTTTGTTAGAGTCAAATGCAATGTGAATTGCCCCCTAAAGATTCTAGCTGAGAAACTCCATCACAGAGAGAAAGTAGCTGTGCTAAAAACAACTGCAGAAGTCTTTTGAGAAATGCAGAAAACATTTACTAGGCTTAAAAAGACATTGGCTTATATTCACTTCTCTTCTAAGTTACAAAAGATACCACAAGGATCATTTTAAAAACAAGTTCACTGTAGGCACTTTACAAATGTGGGGTAAAATTCATTTCATTTCAATAATGGTAAGGAAAATTATCACAACTAGATGGCCCAAGGGTGTTGCCAATGGTATGCAAATGATTTGCTGACAAAGTAAACTGCTTCCCAAAGGGCCCATGAAGATAAAATCTGCAAGATTCTATATTTTTTTTCAAAATGAATATATTTGTATATTTGTAAGCTCTTTCTTTATATTACAAGACATAAATTGGCAAGGGTAATTTGAAAATCTTCCCAAAAAAGTATTTCAATAAACACTGCAAAATGGGAAAGGAAATTGGCCTAACTTCTGATGAACTCACCTAAAATAAATTGATGTTATCTTGCTATGTATCTAGTAGGGGGATAATATGGATTTGTTGAATTGAAAACTGAACCAAATTGGTGGAAAGGGAAGAATTATCATCATAAATTTGTTTGTGCAAAAACTACATATTTTGCATTAGAAGGGACATGGGATGCCATCTCAAATAACTAACTTTTTTTTTTACAGAGATATTTTCAAATCCCTTGCAATCCAAATTTAGTGATCACTCCATTATGACACACTCAGAAAGAAGGAAAGCAGAAACAAAGATGGCTTATACTATAAGAAAGTGTGTGTGTGTGAAAGAGAGACAGAGAGAGACAAAGAGACAGAAAAAGAAAGAGAGAGACAGAGAGAGAAAGATAGACAGACAGAGGGAGAGAGGAAAGAGAAAATTTGCTCCATGAATTATTAAAATGTATAAAGACACAATAGAAAGGAATGTACCATTTAGACTTAAATAGGAGAAAAGTAGCATCTTTCAGCTACTTTTTTTCAGATAGTGCAGCTCAGTCATCTGATAAATGGATAGAAAAAAACTATCACTAAAGAAAATAAGTATTTCTCCACTTTGACCTGAGTTAAACCAGAGAAAAACTTGACAAAATTGTTCTTCTGAATCTGGGTTATAGGACAAATCTTTAATCTTTCATCATTGAAAGCTATTTTTCTTTTGAATTAACACATAACAACAAAAACAACAATGAATATTGCTTTCTCTACAGGGAAATTCTTTTCAAAGAATATGTTTTTATTTATTTCATTATGTATTTACCAATTACATTTAAACTATTTTAACAATCATTTTTAAAAATGTGTTTCAAATCCCTCACTACATCTCTCTTATCCTCTTTCCTTGAGAAGTCAAGTAAGTCAATATTAATTATGCACTTGAAATAATAAAATACATTTTTATGTTAGTCACATCATAAAAGAAAACACAAAGAAAAACAATTAAATTTTTAAAAAGTAAAGTATACTTAACTGTATTCAGAATTCAATTCTTTCTCTAGAGGTGGATACCATCTTTCATCATAAGTTTTTTGGAATTGTCTTGTTTTATTTTCTTCATCAAAGGAACTGATTCTTTAACATTTGATCATGCTTACAATATTGTTTTTACTGTGTACAGTGTGTTGCTGGTTCTTCTCACTTTACTTTGCATTAGTTCATATAAGTCTCGCTATGTGTTTCTGAAAATATACTGCTCATCCTTTCTTGTAAGTTCAATAGTATTTCACCACAATCATTACACAACTCGTTGAACCATTTCCCTATGTGATGGGCATTCCCTTAATTTCCAATTCTTTATCACCATAAAAGACAAGCTGTAAATATTTTTTGTACAAATAAGTCTGTTCCCCCTTTTCTTTGTTCTTGTGATACAAACCTAGAAATAGCACTGCTAAGTCAAAGCACTTAGTGAGCTTTGTAATTCTATGAGCATAGTTCTGATTTGGTCTTGAAAATGGCTGAATCACTTCACAACTCCACCCACTTGTGTATCAGTATCTCAATTTGTCTACACCTCCTCCAACATTTGTAATTTTCCTTTTCTATTATGTTAACTGATCTGATACATATAACATGGCATATCAAAGTTATTTTACTTTGTATTTTTCCAATCAGTAGTGAATTAAAGCATTCTTCATGACCATTGGTATTACTGATTTCTTCTTCTGAAAACTGCTTTTTCATATTATTTTGAGTATCAATTGGAGAATGGCTATTATTTTATTTTAATATATTTGGTTCCATTCCCTCTGTCTGAGAAATGAGGTGTTTATCAAAGTAACTTACTATAAAAAAGCAAAAACAAACAAACAAAAAAACAAGTTTTCTGTTTTACTTTTAGTTATAGCTATGTGCAAAGTTTTGTTTAATTACAATCAAAATTATTTATTTTAATTCTCATGCTGCTCTCTATTTCTTATTTTATAATAAACTATTCCCATATTCATAGTTATGTTTTCATGCTTCCCTAATTTACTTATTACATTATCCTTTATTTCTAAATCATTTATGCATTTAAACCTTATCTTGTTATATAGTATGAGATTTTGTTCTGTGCATAGTTCCTTCTAAATTGCTTCCCAGTTTTCACAACAATTTTTCTCAAATGTTAGTTCTTATGATAAAAGTTTAGTGAGAATTCATTATTGATCCTGTATTTTGTATTTGATTTTACTCTGCAAGTGATTTTATTTTATAACCACATTATGGTCATGCTTTTTACTATGTATTGCATGCCTAATCTACTCTTCTGATCCACTAATCTATTTCTTAGCTAGTAACAGATGTTGCTGATACTTATCTCTTTCTAATATAGCTTGAAATTCAGAATGCCTAGCCTGCCTTCATTCATACTTTTTTCAATGATTCTCTTGATATTCTTTACTGTTGGTTCTTCAAGCTGAATTATGTTAATATTTTATTTAATTGCATAAAACAATATTTGGTATATTGAAGATTATGATAATGAATACATATTACTTATAAGTATTACTACTGTAGGCAGAATTGTCATTTTTATTGTATTGGCTTGTTCTACCCAAAAGCAATTACAATTTTTCCAACTTAGACCTGTCTTTAGTTTTGTGACAAATGTTTTCTAATTTCTGGTTTTGTCTCAGCAGAGAGTCTCCCAAATATTTTACATTGTCAGCTGCTATTTTAAATGAAATTTGTCTTTCTTTCTGTTATTTTAAAAGTGTTTTTTTCTTTTATTAATTTTATTTTTTTACTTAGTAGTGTTTTATTTTTTCAAATTACATGTAAGGACAGTTTTCAACATTTATTTTTTAAAGATTTTGATTTCCACTTTTCTTCCTCTTTTGTTCCTTTCTCCCACCCCAAGACAGCAAACAATATGATATATTATACATGTATAATTATAATAACCATATTTCCATGTTAGTCATGTTGTAAAAGAAGAATTAGAACAAAAGGGAAAACCATAAGAAATAACAACAGTAAAGTGAAAACAGTATGCATCAAACTGTATTTGAGCTACATAATTCTTTTTCTGGATGTGGAAAAAAATTTCTATCATGAATCCCTTGGAATTGCCTTAGGTGTTTGCATTGCTGATATCAGCTAAGTCTGTTAAAGTTGATCATTGCACAATGCTGCTGTTACTGTCTTTAATGTTCTCTTGATTCTGTTCCTTTCATTGATCTTCATTTGTTGCTAATGCTAATGCTTTGTGTGGGTTTATTTTGTATTTGTAGCTTTGAAGAACTTGTTGACATTTCAACAAATTTTCTTGTTCTCTTTGATTTTTTTTTTATTTGTACCAAGTTATCTGCAAACATCATCTACATTCAAAGAAAGAACTACAGAGATTGAAGTAGATCAAAATATAGTATTTTCACCTTTTTATTGTTTGTTTACTTTTCATTTTATGTAGTTTCCTCCCCTCACCCCTTTTTAGTCTGATTTTTCTTGAACAAAATGACATATATGGAAATATGTTTAAAAAGATTTTACATATATAACCTATCTTAGATTGCTTGCTGTCTTAGGGAGGTGAATGGTAAGAGAAGAAAAGAGAAAAAAATTCAAAACAAAAATTTTATAAAAATGAATGTTGAAAACTATCTTTACATGTATTTTTAAAAATACTATTGAGGAAAAAAATCACCTTATATAAGAATCTATTGGTCTTAATCTGATACTTAAACATATATACAAAAGGCTGGCTATAATTCCATCAAAATATTTTAGCACACTTAGGCAGACATTAATTTATTGAAATAGCGTAGCTATAAAACTTTCAGAAGACCCTTCCCTCCAAAAATTATGACTATACACTGCAATTAAAATAATATACTATGCAGAATCAGAAGGAAAGAAATTTATATCTTTCACCAAAGGGGAAGAAGATTTTATTCCAGGGCATACATTATGTGAAACTAAAATTGAATATTTAATTACTAGAAGAAAATTAGCTGTCTATGTTGGTGTTTGAAATATAAACTCTCCATTAGCATAAATGAGTCTCTTCATGTAAATTGGATCATTAAAAAAAAGAACTAGTGGAACAATTAAGGCAAGCTGGGTTCACAAATATCCTTGTTAAAAAAAGAATGTTCTTAAATACAAAGAAGACCAGGAGAAAAGGACTTTTTATTTTAATAATAATAGCTTTTTGTTTTTCAAAATACATGTAAATATAGTTTTCAACATTCACCCTTGCAAAGCCTTTCAAATTTTTCTCCCTCCTTATTTATTTTTGCTCTCTTCTGGACAGCAAGTAATATAAAACAGTTAAATTATTCTAAACATATTTCCTCATTTATCATGCTGCACAAGAAAAATCAGCTCAAAGGAGGGAAAAATGAGAAAGAAAAAAAAAAGAAAGCAAACAAATACAAAAAAGGTGAAAATATTATGTTATGATCTACATTTAATCCCCATAGGCCTCTCTTTGGATGCAGATGACTCTATCACAAGTATTTTGAAATTGGCCTGAATCTCCTTAATGTTTAAAAGAGCCAAAGTTCATCATAGTTGCTCATCACATAATCTTGTAGTTGCTGTGTCCCAGGTTTTCTTGGTTCTACTCACTTTACTTAGCATCAGTTCATGTAAATTTCTCCAGTCCTTTCTGAAATCAGCCTGCTGATTGTTTCTTATGGAACAATAATAATCCATTACATTTATATGTCATAATTTATTCAGCCCTTTCCCAAGTGATGGTCATCCACTCAGTTTCCAATCCCCTGTCACTACAACAAAAGGTTGCTACAAACATTTTTGCACATATGGGTTCTGGAAAAGGAGTTTTAATAAAACTAATTTATCCAATCTTCCCTGAAAAACTCAATACATTCTGTCAATATGCCATGTTGAAAAGAGAAATAAAAAAAAAATTGTTTGCCTAAAATTACAGGACTATTCCTTTCGAGCAGTGCTGTGATTGCAGAGAATCACTTTCTATTGAAAGCAATAAAAATTAATAGGAATTAGCAGAGATAGGGTCTTATTTTTGATTATTTTAAATTTATAAGCAAATATAATTATTAATAATATAACAGGTAGGTGTCAAAGTGGATAGAACACCATGCATGGAATCAAGAAGACATATTTTTCCTGAGTTCAAATCTAGTTTCAGATGCTTACTAGGTGTGTTACCTAGGCAAGTCCCTTAATATTAGTTGTGTCAGTTTCCTAATTTGTAAAGTTAGCTGGAGGGGGAAATGGAAAATCACTGTGAAATTTTTTACAAAAAACCCTCAAAAGGAGTTACTAAGACCAGGCACATTTTAAACAATTGAACAACAATAATATAATAATAATAAATATTTTTTGAAGTAGATGCTTTGTTAGCAATCATTTATTTTCTTTTGATCTGATATGCAATGAATGACCAACAATTCTTTTGCAACACTTATTAGATATTGCAACACATAGTATGTTACAGGGAACCTGTTTCCTCTGCCACATTCTATTTTCATGTAGAATTCATATTCATATAGGGATACAAACTTAAACAATGGGTTCCTTTTATATATTTTTTTACCTACTTTTGACTCATTATATATTTTGAGATTTTTTTATATCCATACAACATCCATAAATAAATAACACACATTTGCATCAAGTACTCTGTTATAGATTTCAAGGAAACAGTGGTATACACTGAAGCTTTACGAGAACAGAATTAAATGAATAAGTGACAGAAATAAACACACACAGACACATATATACATAGATGAACACATACATTATATATAGACTCTCAGGGAACAGAAAAACATTACAACTTTCTAAAAAACAGTAAATGAAAATTGAAAAGCTTAAAATTATGTATTATATCAAATATATACATATATACTATACTTTGAAGCATATGATAAAATTATTGACCTAAAATTAATGTCAATAGGTCAGTATCTCATTTTATTATATATATGTGTGTGTGTGTGAGTGTGTGTGTGTGTATGTGTGTGTGTGTGTGTGTATAAGGAGGAACATGAGTTAAAGAGAAAGATGGAAGTTGTAACCACATTTCTGATGAAGTAATGTCATGATTATTGTCTTTCTGTTTTGATATTATTTCTGTTCTTAACTAAAAGCTAAATCCTATATCTTTCTCAGAATCATTTTTTTTTTAATTTTATTTGCATAACATATGTGTGGGTAATTCTTCAACAATAAACCTTACATAGCTTTCTGTTACAAATTTTTCCCCCCAGCTCCCCACCCCTCCCCTAGATGGCAGGATATCCACTACATGTTAATTATGTTAAAATATTGGCAAATTGAATATATGTATACATATTTCCAAACTTATCATTGTTGTGCAAGAAAAATCTTATCTACACAAATGATATATCAGATAAAGGAAACACAATGTAAGCAAACATCAATCAAGGAGTATGAGAATGTTATGTTGTGGTCCACATTTCACATCCCTCTCTCTGGGTGTATTTGGCTTTCTTCAGTGAACAATTGGAGGTGGTTTGAAACATTTCATTGTTGAAGAGAGCCATGTCCATCAGAATTGATGATCATATAGTACTGTTGTTGCCGTGTATAATGATCTCCTGGTTCTGCTCATTTCACTCAGCATCAGTTCATGTAAGTCTCTCCAGGCCTCTCTGAAATCATCTTGCTGGTCATTTCTTACAGAACAATAATATTCCATAATATTCATATACCATAATTTATTCAGCCATTCTCCAATTGAAGGGCATCTATTCAATTTCCAG
>JAJPUD010014029.1:22103-42033 GCA_023553655.1 Myrmecobius fasciatus | reverse complement strand
CTACTGTCTCCATTCAACTTTCTCCATAGATCTATCATACCTAACTTTTCTAACAATTGGTTTATCTCCCTAGTTTCTTTCTTGTTTATTTTGTAGTTTGATTTATCTAATTCTGAGAGAGCAAGGTTGAGATCCCCCACTAGTATCGTTTGGCTGTCTATTTCTTCTTGCATCTCTCTTAATTTCTCCCCTAGGAATTTGTGTGCTATTGCACTTGGTGCATAAATATTTAGTATTGATATTGCTACATTATCTATGGTGCACTTTAATAAAATATAGTTTCCTTCCTTATCTCTTTTGATTACATCTATCTTGGCTTTTACTTGATCTGAGATAAGGATTGCTACCCCTGCTTTTTTTTTGTTCACCTGAAGTATAATATTTTCTGCTCCAGCCGTTTACCTTCATTCTATATGTGTCACTATGTTTTAAATGTGTTTCTTGTAGACAACATATTGTGGGATTCTGGTTTTTAATCCAGTCTGATATCCACTTCCGCTTTATGGGAGAGTTCATCCCATTCACATTCACAGTTAGAATAACTAATTCTTTATTTCCTGCCATCTTATTTACCCAAGTTATGTTTTCCCCTTTCCTTTCCCCTTTCTCCCTTCCCCCCTCCTCAGTACTTTGCTTTTGATCACTCCCCTCCCCCAAACAATACTTCACCCTTTAGATCCCCTCCCCCTGTTTTTACTCCTTTCCCCTGATTCTTCTATTTTCCCTTCTATTAGTTTGTCCCTTACTTTTCCTCCTTTCCCTCCCACTTCCCTCTAGCAACAGACAAGTTTCTCTGTGAAATCAAATGTCTGATATACACTTTTAGAGCCCAACCTGATGAGAGTAAGATTTACACAATGCTCATCTCCCTCCCCTCTTTCTCTCAATTATATTAGGTTTTCTTTGCCTCTTCAAGTGATTTTACCTTGTTTTTACCTCCTTTTTTTTAGATCTTATTTTACCACTTTTTCCCTCTTTTCCCCAGTATGACAACCTTTTCCCCTCTAGTTCTCTTTTTCATATTATCAAAGTAATATCAAGTTAAGTATACCCCTGAACTTTAAGTATCCCCCTAGTAAAAATAAAGTTCTCAAGAGTCCTTTCCTTTTTACCTTTTTATGCATCTCTTGAGTTCTGTGTTTGGGTGTCGAATTTTTTGTTCAGATCCAGTCTTTTCATTAGAAATAGGTGAAATTCACCTATATCATTGAATGACCATCTTCTTTCCTGAAGGATAATGCTCATTCTACCTGGATAGGTTATTCTTCGTTGTAATCCAAGTTCCTTTGCCCTTCGGAATATCTGGTTTCAGGCCCTTCGATCCTTCAGTGTGGAGGCTGACAGATCCTGTGTGATTCTAATTATTGATCCTCGGTATTTGAATTGTTTCTTTCTAGCTGCTAGCAGAATCTGTTCCTTGGTGCTATAGTCCTGACATTTAGCCACGATATTCCTTCTGGTCTTAATTTTGGGGTCTCTTTCAGGAGGTGATCGGTGAATTCTTTCAATGGTGATTTTGCCCTTTGATTCTGCAATCTCAGGGCAGTTTTCTTTCAGGATTTCCTGGAAGATAGTGTTTAGATTCTTTTTTTCATCATGGCTTTCAGGAAGTCCTATAATCCTTAGATAATCTCTCCTAGATCTATTTTCCAAGTCAGTTGTTTTTCCTAGGAGATATTTCATATTTTCTTCTAATTTTTCATTTTTTTGTTTTTGTTTGACTGATTCTTGAAGTCTTATTGAGTCATTCACTTGCATTTGTTCAATTCTTATTTTTAAAGTGTTGTTTTCTTCAGTTACCTTTTAAAGCTCCTTTTGTAACTGGCCAATTTGTTCATTGCACTCTTTTTCCACTTCACTAATTTTATTTTTCAATAAATTGGTGTCTTTTTCATACCTCTTTTGCAGGGCATCATATCCTTCTTGCAAGATATTGTATCCTTCTTGCACTGATTTCAGTTTATTTTCCCATTTATCCTCCAGCTCTCTTCTGAGGTTCTTTATGCAATCTTCCAGAAAAGCCTTTTGAAAAGGGGACCAGTGATGGTCCTTGCTGATTTTCTCTGGAGTTTTGTGTAAAGGAACCTCTGGATCTGGGGTGATCATCACTTCTTTCTCTTTATAAAAGCTGTCTATGGTGAGAGCTCTCTTTTGCTTCTTCATTTTTTTTTAGACAACGTGGATATCTCTTTAAGGTAGGGAAAAAAAATGGCGGCTGAAAAAGCTTTGCCCTGGGGCACTTGGGCGAGTTGACTTAAGGTGCTGGGCCGGTGGGGGCTAGGACTAAGTCTGAATTACTCCTTAAACAAGGCAAGTCTGCCAGAACACCTGCCCCCAATCAGGGCAGAGTGTCCCGAGTGCTTCAGATAAACTCCAGGTGTTTGGAATTTGGAGTTTGGAGTTTGGAATTTCTGCCACGATGAGCTGAGCTGAGTCCCACCCTCACTTCCGGCCTACACAGGAGTCGTCTATTTATCTCTCTGTCCGAGTCCAACTAACCTGATATGAAGTTATCCAGAGAGCAGTGTCCAAATATTTCTGAGTTCGTTGACTTGAAGATCAGTTCAGAGGCTTATTTTATTGTTGATTTGAGAGAAGATCGGAGGAGAGGCAGAAAGTCACTTTTTCACTCTGCCATCTTGCCTCCGCCCCCCAGTCTGATATATATTAAATGTGTGCAGTTCTTCTATATATATTTCTATTTATCATACTGCACAAGAAAAATAATATTAAAAAGGGAAAAATGAGTAAGAAGAAAACAAGCAAACAACAACAAAAAAGGTGAAAATATTGTGTTGTGATTCACATTCAGTTTACTGATTCTCTTTTTGGATGCAGATGGCTCTCTCCATCACAAGTCTATTGGAATTGAACTGAATCACCTCAGTGTTGAAAAGAGCCATGTATATTACAGTTGATCATCACATAATCTTCTTGTTGCTTTGTGCAATGTTTTCTTAGTTCTACTCACTTTACTTAGCATCAGTTCATGTAAGTCACTCCAGGTCTTTCTGAAATCATCCTGCTGATCATTTCTTATAGAATAATAATATTCCATAACATACATATACCATAACTCATTCAGCTATTCTCGAACTGATAGGCATCTACTGAGTTTCTAGTTTCTTGCCACTACAAAAAGGATGGCTACAAACATTTTTGCACATCAGTCCTTTTCCCTTTTTAATGATGTCTTTGGGATACAGGCCCAGTAGAGAAACTGCTGATCAATAGGATAGCCTCAGGATCTGCAGAATCATTATTTTCAGCAGAGTCATTTAACAGAAGATTTTGTCCCAGAATTTCACTAGATACCTTATCCTTCTTATTGTGAATCATTCAGTCTTTCCCAATGTGAATCATTCCAGGAAAGCTGAAAGAATAATGAAAGATACTTAAGAAAAGTGGAAAAGGAAGAAAAGGAGAGGAATCTGAGAGACTGGAGAGTAGACAAGATATTCTCCACCCCCTTTTTAAAAGTGTTTAATGTATAATGCTTCTGCCATCACAAAAAACTTGCACCATTATCCATTCATGTTCTGGAAATAAAAGATCTTGATACTGAAATGTTCAGATGGGTCTGTGAACTTAGGCTTTGTTGAATACAATACCCACAACCACTATCATAACTAATCCTTACTTGCCAATGTTGCATAACTGTTGCCCATACTCTTCCATTTATTCACTATTGAACTTCACTATAAAAAGTCCTTGGTGGGGAAGGGGAAAGGAATCCTATTTGCTCTGACCATTAGTAGGATACCAGAGGAGCATCAGGTTATCTTTTGGTTGTCTTTCTTCTTATTGCATGACTAGCCCATTTCCTTTGTGTGTGTGTGTGTGTGTGTGTGTGTGTGTGTGTGTGTGTGTATTTATGTATTTATAATCTCTTTTACTTGAATTCTCTTTCTTAATTTCTTGTCATACTCCTCCCCCCATTCCCTCATCCATCTCTGTCACTTGGGTAAATATTCTTTTTCAATTTTTTGGAGAAATAGT
Source organism: Myrmecobius fasciatus (assembly GCA_023553655.1). Taxonomy (NCBI): domain Eukaryota; kingdom Metazoa; phylum Chordata; class Mammalia; order Dasyuromorphia; family Myrmecobiidae; genus Myrmecobius; species Myrmecobius fasciatus. The sequence goes on along the minus strand of JAJPUD010014029.1, from coordinate 38,034 downwards.
GTAACAACACTTGTAGCTATACAACAGAACTAGTAAAATATTTGTATTAAAATTTTGGTCTTTGTTGCACTCAATTGAAATAGGAAGGAAAATTAAATTAAGGCTCTGATGATTGTGATTAAAATTACTCAGCTCCAATATGATCAGAGTACAGAGTATGACATTAAAGTAAATTTTTTACTTTCTTCCATGGGCTTATTGTCAACCCTTACTTGGGATTATAATGATATGAATATTCTCTTTCACTGGTGCAGCTACCACTCATATCCTCTTCAGCTTATGCAGTTTTGACCACATATTTTTGTTATCCTCTCTTTGGAGAACCTGTTCAGTGTGCTGTAGACTTCTTGATTCTTTTAACCTCTTCTGTAGCAGTGCAATGTTAAGTTTATTGACAACTACTCATCCTCTACTCGAGATTATTCCATTTTCTCTGAGTACTTTCTTTGTCTTGATTATCGGTTTAATGACATTTTCTGAATATAAATTAACTTGTTTGTAGGAGTCTGCTTATACCCAACACCTGTTCTTACATTGATCTTTGGTTCACTTGTAATTGTGATACTTCTGAGATCATTGCATTCTGTAATTTCCGTACAGTGTCACTGGGAGAAGATTGATGTTAAGAAGATGGTTTTCTGTGGCAACTGAGAATCATTGAAAATACAATTTAATTTCATGACTGCATTTCAGCCTATCTCCAACTATTCAGGTATCAGTAATTCTGAGGACAGACATGTTCCTACAGTGAGAAACAACGAATTTGAGGGGCAGTTGGGTGTTACCTATGAATCCTGGTGTGTTTTAAGGTTTGAGCCATATTTATCTATCAAGATTTTTGATCTAAATTGAATGTACTCTGTGATATTTGGGTAGAGATTTTCATTTAGATGTGTTGATCACTGACTGCTGAAATGATTCAGCATGATTCCTTATCTGATACTCTCAGAATGATTGCTTGTTATAATGAGGATTCCTTTTATTTATGGTTTGAACTATTTAACTCCTAAGGTCTCTTTAAATTTTTAAATTCAGTGATTCTATGGTTCTCTGTGTCTCCTGGCCTCACTGTCAAATATGGTTAATAGAACTTAGCATCATGAGCTAATGCAATGCTCTCTGTGCTGAAATGTGAGCATCACCACAAGTCCCACTTTTATAAACGTTTAATTCTTGATGATTTATAGAACAAGGCAGCTGTGTGGCTCAGTAGATGGAGTGTCAGGAAGACTCATCTTCCTGAGTTCAAATGTAGCCTCAGACAATTGCTAGCTGTGTGACATTGGGTCAGTCACTTAACCCTATTTGCCTTAGTTTCCTCATCTGTAAAATGAGCTGGAGAAGGAAATGGCAAACTACTTCAGTATTTCTGCCAGCAAAATCTCAAATGGAGTCTCAAAAACCTAGATACACTTGAAAATGATTGAACAAATAAATAGAATCAGAAGGTCATGGACCGGGAGTTGGATGGTTCCTTAAAAGTAATTTAGAATAACTTCTTCACTTTAAACTTTATGAAATTGAGGTCCAGAGAGGATAATAATGTTGCACAAGGTCATATAGTATTTTGGAGGTAACAAGAAGCTACTGAACTGATTCAGCTATGATTTTCAGCTTTTGCCAAAGTGGGTAAGGTTAGGAAACCCTAATCCTCCTGCCTCGGAGGTTCTTATCATAATGAGATTTTGTGCTTCTATCAGAATATATATAACACAACACACCCACTTTTGTACAATACAGTTCTTTATAAGATTCAGGGACATTTCAAGTAAGTAAAATTGAAGTAATTTTAATATTTATTAACATTCACAAGAGAACACAACTACAGCTAAACTAATTCTTGTAAAGGTGATGGCTGGATGCTTTCTGGTCCTCTTATTCCAGTCTGCTTCTCCATGGGGCATATCCCCCAGGCTAGTGTAGTCAGTTGCATGTCAATGCACAGGATCAGATCTGTGGAGAGTGTGTTAGTGCCAGTGTTGGTTGGTCTTTATGATTTTATATCTTGTGATGCCCAACTTCTGAGTTGTGATCTTCATTCAACTAAGTGATACCACAGTGCACAGAGAGCTGGGTCTGGAGTCAGGAAGACCAGCGTTCAAAGCTGACCTCAGATATTTAATAGCTCAGTGATGTTGGAAAGACCATGATCTCTTTATTTGTAAAATAGAGATAATAATAGCACTTAACTTTTGGATTGTTGTGAAGATTAAATGAGATAATATTTGTAAAGTGCTTAGTACAGGATCTGGCACATAGTAGGTGCTATATAAATTTAGAGCTTATTATTGTTCTGCTTCAAGAATTGTGTCTTTTTGTGTTTTGGAGCATCGGGGTATTTCGATTTGTTGAGGAGATTAAAAAAGAGCCAGCTCAGCCTGCGTTTAGCCTTATACATTATTATATTCAGCATCCATATGGAATTTGTGTCTGCATAGACTTCAAAGGACTCCTTATTGTATACGCTTAAATAATTGTATAGGATGAGAACCTTATTCATATAGTCTTTTATAAGACTGATGGACATATCAAGGTAGTGAAATTGTTGAGGTAGATTTTAATATTTATTAACACAGTAACACAATGTTATATTTATCAATATTTTTAGATATGAATAATATAGAAATGTTTCAATTTTATTTAATATCTATGAAGGTTTAGGCTCTTTATGACAACCTTGCACATGTGATAGAGTTCAGGGATTACTTCAATTTTCTCTTTGTATATGCATTACCTAATTGATTAATTAATCAAAACATGTAGCCAACTCAACCCTCATTCCTTTGGCCTATAATTCTACACTCATTATACCCTTTCCTATCCTCAAGTTCAATTTTTTTGTTGAGTAATTTCAGTTGTATCTGATTCTTTTGATCCAATTTGGGTTTTCTTGGCAAAGATACTGGAATATTTTTCCTTTTGTAGCTCATTTTTCAGATGGAAAACTGAGGCAAAAAGGGTTAAATGATTTTTCACTTCTACTAGACATTTTTTTCATAGACCAGTTCTTCCCAGCCTAGGGCAGGAACAAATGCTTTCTTTTCTCCTGAGACTTGTTTCCTCTACATCATGCTACCTGTTAGGGACAAAGGCAACCAAAAAATTGGAGTAAGAATGGAGGTGGAAGAGTAGGAATATGATGGGAGAGGGTGGAGACATTGGATGGAAAGTTGATACTTGTATTTTTACATTAAACATTTGTAAGGAGGTCAATAATGCAAAAATCAAAGTTTAAATCAAGTAGAGTCTATAATGTAAGAGTAAAAGCCTGATAGACAGGCTTGGTTCAATAACCTGGGAGAAAAAATACAAAGGAAAGGTGAATGAGTTAAAAGATTTTCAATAAGACCCCAGGGAATGATTTAATTTGGCACAGAGAGGACTTCATCAGTTTGGGACAGTGGGAAGGAGAGCAATTTAAGAATCTGCAGGACAGTGAACTCTGGGAAAGTGAATGGATATTGTAGCAGTTGGAAAAGTCTATACATGTACACTAGGAAAGTCTGATGAAACTCTTTGGCTGGTGGCTTGAGAGCAGTGCCACCTTCTGCCCACATTATGCATTGCATTCTCTTGTTAAATAATTAATCCAAGCTTTTCTGGGGGCATTTAGCTGGTGCAATGGGTAGAAAGACTAGGGTTCAAATATGGTCACAGACACTGAGTTGTGTCACTCAGGACAAGACATTTAAACCTTTTTGCCTCAGTTTCTTTATATATAAAATGATCTGGAGAAAGAAATGTCGAGCCAGTCTAGAAAAATGGGTCTTAAGGAATTGGATGTGGTTGAAACATCACAAATCAACAACATGCTTTTCTGCAGGGTGCAGAAAGCAGGAAAACAATCCTGAAGACAAACCTAGTTTGCATCAATATCCCAAACCACTTGTCAAATACACTACACACAACATACATACATACAAACATACATATGCACACACACATACATCTTGTTGCTGTTGTCCAGTTGTATTCTCTTTTTCATGACTTCATTTGTCCATTTTCAGTCAGTGAACCATATGCTTCCATTTTTTTGCTGCCACAAAATGTATTACTATGAATATTTTGTTATTTATTAAATCATATTTATTTATGAAAATAGCTTTAGTTCCTTGACAGAGGATTCCAGAGGCTAGGTATTCTGCTGACAATAATTCCCATGGAGCCCTAGTCATTCCTAATCTGAGACAGAAAAGCAATCATTCATTGCTAAGGTAGGGGAAGGAAAATTGTGAAAGTGTTTTCCCTTCAGATGTTGCATTTGCTGACTAACATATATGTTTTAGCCAGCATTACACAGTGTCTTAAGATTCACAAAATGCTTTATAATACATTTCATTTAATCCTCACAACTGTGTGCTGTAAGTAGCAATATTATTCCCATTTTACAGAGGAGGAAACTGAGACTAAGAGTTGTTAAATGACTAACCTAGGGTCATATAGAGTTTGTGGTAGAATTTGAAATCAGGTTTTTCTGACTACAATTCCAGCATTCTATTGGCTGCACTAATTAGATGCCTCCACTATATGTAGGATACTACATGGATCCTAGTAGAACATAAACTCCTTGTTGTCAGGGACTTTTACCTTTAAATCTTCATAACCTTGTATATAGTCTGGGCAATTCCTTAATGGTCTGAGCTCAGGCATGCCTCACCGAGATGCTAAGGTCTAGCTTTGAAGTGCCTAAAAAGAGATGCAACTAGCTCAGGGTAAATGGGATTTTGCTCCAGCATAAAGACAGGAAGTGGGGTGCTGTTTCTCCTCAAGGGGACTAAGTCCTTCTAGCTCTGCCTGTTCAACTTCCCCAGGCTATCATTCCTCTTCCCTCTTCCTTGTTGTATGAGTGCTACAATCCCTGAGGCAGCCAGGGATCTTCGGATGCAACTACATTGTAAATGGCACTATTTTGTACTTCTGCCTCTCTTCCATAGTACATATAATTGCATTTATAAATTGTTCCTTCTGCTGTTTTTACTCTCTCTCCATGGATCTCTGATAATAAAAGTAGCAGATCTCGAAGTTATCTCTTTTAACATTTTATTTCCCTGCTCCTAACTGGACACCTAATCCTTCTCTAGTAACAGCCCCTTTCCTTTTCTTGAATCTCATGGCTGCTGCCCTCCCAAGCTAACCACACCCACCTCCATTCTCTTATCTCCCAAGTCTGGTCTCTATGTCTGTTTCCTGGTCTCTTCTTCTGGCCACAGCATCACTAGTTTCTGTCCTCAGGGCTCAGCCATGGGGAGGAACGTCCCATCTTTTTTTTTTTTTTTTCTTTCCCAGATAGTAAAAACATATGAGCAGTTGATAGAACCTGAGTTTTTATATACAGAAAGTCCCTATCTCCTATCAGGAAGAGCTCCATTTCAGCCCAAATGTAAGGTTTTGGGCCTTTTATAACAAGACCATTGGGACCATTGAATGTATTGCCAGCTCCACCTTCATACTCTGAAATGTTCACCTTTTTCCCTATCTCCAGGGGCTGACATTTCCTTGAATTGATCTCTAATGAGAAAATATAAAAAAGAATGAAATTTCTATGTTTAAAAAGATATTTCAGGTGATATAACTATTATCAGTGGTATGCTTATAAATGTTTTAACAATCAGCTTTCTAAAATGTACACATGAATCATTCTAAAGTTTAACTTGCATCATTAACATTTTCTTCATCACTAAGTCTGGATAATCAACAAAATAATAAATAAAGCTCCAGTTTATACATTTGCTGATTTCTGAGGTGTAAATCCTCATACTAAAAATTGAACAATTGGCTATTGCTAGCAAGATTAAGCTGGCTTCTGCATACCTATAACTACTCCCTTTTACTGTTACTAACCAACCTTGGTCAGAAACTCACTCCTGCAGGACAATGGGAATTTTGGTAACACTTCCAATCCAACTTCCTAAATTCTGGGTTTTTTTTTTTCTTCAGATGTCAAAGAAGGCAAACTTATGATGATCACAGGAATAGCATTCTTACTATCTTAAAGGGAAACCAGTCCAGTCTAATTAAGAAGATATGTTGCTATTGCCACATCCTTTGATGATAAGTTCTCCAAATTTTCTAAGGGACCTTCCATTACTAAAACAATGTTAAAGTACTAGCATAAAAAGTACTGGAAGAATAAGATAACAAGATGGAAAAAAAATAAAAAAAAACTCATAGTCTCTTTAAAAATGCAATTCAAACTATGGGGATAATATTAGGTTTAATTCACCATAGATTTCCTCATATAAAATAACATGAATGTTTAAGAATAGCCAATAACATATGAGCCACACTCCTAATGATGACATCTTTAGTGTGATTATTAGTTCCTATTATAGGTCCAGCACATGTGTATCAAGGTGACTAAGAGTTTACTAGGGCTCTTGCATGCAACTGGTTCCATGACATAAAAATTAAGAATGAAAAAGAGGAGTATACTAGATGCAAAAGGAAGATAGAAGTAGAATGAGATAAATCATTTCACATGAAGAGACATAAAGGACCTATTACAATAGAGGCAAAGATAAGAGGGTAGGTAGAAGGTATTACCTTATCTCTCATCAGAATTGGCTCAAAGAACAAATAATGTATACAATCCATTGAATATAAACATCTATCTTACCTAACAGGGAAGTAGGAAGGAAAGAGATTAAATAAGGTATATTTGTGTGGGAGTATTTGTGTGTGTGTGTTTGTGTTTGTGTGTGTGTGTGTGTGTGTGTGAAAGAAAGAGAGAGAGAGAGAGAGAGAGAGAGAGAGAGAGAGAGAGAGAGAGAGAGAGATTGTTAGAAAGGAGGGCAGATCAGGGGAGGCAGAAGGCAAACCACTGGTGAAAAGAGAAAGGATGAAAGGAGAAGGAGCATTAATGGGGGAGAAACAGAATGGAGGGAAATACACAATAATCATGACTATGAATGTAAAAGGGATGAACTCTCCCATAAAACTGAAGTGGATGGCAGATTGGATCAAAAACAAAGAATCCTACAATATATTGTTTACAAGAAACACTTGAAAGTTGAAGTATTTCTTCTTGAAGTAGAGAAACACAGAGACTAAAGATAAGGGACTAGAGCAAAATCTATTGTGTTTTAGCTGAAATTTAAAAAAGTAGGGATAGCAATCCTGTTCTCAGACAAAGCAAAAGCAAAAATATATCTAATTGAAAGAGAGAAAGAAACACATCTGAAAAATATCATAGATGAGAAGAGTAAGTCAGAAACTCCAAGCTCTCCACATTTCCCCCAGAAACAGAAGAAAATTGTGCCCCAGGGAGAAAATAGATCAGTGAAAAACAAATAGATTTGGGTCAGAACAGGGGTCTTCCTGGGACAAAACCAGAAAATGGAGGAAGCCTTAAGACTGAGGGTTAATCAATGTGAATTGCAAACACCTACAGGCTAGATCCACAGAAACAAAAAGTGGGAACCTGTGGGGCTAGCTGCATTAGAAGATAGCCTCAGGCCAAATGACAGGAGCTTTCACTATCTGGATAGAAGGGGATTCTGGGAAGACTGAGGGAACCTCTGCTGATTAGGAAAGCCTGCCCCTAATTGTGCTGTAGAGACACTGCCCTATGGGGATTTTGGTTTGGGGTTCCAAGTCAGAGGAGAGAGCTGAAGCAAAGTTAGAGACATTATTTCCCTCTTCCCTCAAATAGAAGTGCCTTCATGAATAATTCTAATTAAAACAAAATGAACAGGCAAAGAAGAAAGAACCCAATCATAGAAACTGACTGTGGGAACAGGTAATATTGGGGTTCATCTTCAAGAGAATGACTGTGAAGTGAAAAAATTCTCTTCTACCCTAAAGAGTAATCTTAAATACTTACCTGCCCAGAAAGAATTTATAGAAGAAATCAAAAAGGACTTCAAAAATGAAATGAGAGAAATTGAGGAAAAACATTGTAAAAATCATCGAAGAAAAATAGATTATGAAAAAAAATAGCCAAAGAGAAAAGGAAATATTGAATCTTCAAGAAAATAATTTTTTTGAAAATTAAAATTGGGCAAGGGGAAACCAGTGAAGCTATAAGAGACCAAAGAATAGCAAAACAAAATATAAAGAATAAAAAATAGAACAGAATGTGAAACTGCTTACAAGAAAAACAGCAGATTTGGAGAACACATCAAGAAGAAAAAATATAATAATTGGACTACCTGAAAGGTGCGACCAAAAAGGAACTTTGATAAAATAATACAAAAAATAATCCAGAAAATTGTTCTGGAGTCGTAGAAAATGAGAGAAAAAGAGAAATAGAAAAAAATACTCCAATCAATTTCTCAAAGAGATTCTACATGGAAAATACATAAGAATAATATTGTCAAATTTTGAAACTTATAGCTCAAAGAGAAAATTTGACAAGAAATGAAAAATCCTAATTCAAATATGCTGTATCTACAATTAAAATTGTGTAAGATTTTTTTTTTAGCATCTACAGTAAAAGACCAGAGGTCCTGGAATTCTATCTATCTATTTATCCATCTATCTATCTATCTATTTATCTATCTATCCATCCATCATTTATACCTCAAAATGACTAGGCCATGTCAAAAAGTTCTAGAAATATATTTGCATTTTTTTTGCTTTCTTTAAGACTAATCTTTTTTTTAAAAAACTATTTCGTATTAATTCTCCCTTCTCCAATACTCCTATTGAATGATATGTATTTTTGTCCCAACCATTATGATAAAGGTGTGTGCTAATCTCTTCTGTCTGATTAGACTACCTCTATGATGCCTGATGATGATATGGGCTATAAGTATTATTTCTCCATATTAGAATATTTGCAGTTTTTTGGGTTAAGTTCTATATAAATTTTTATTAATGTTTTATTTTTTCTTAATTTCTGTGCTTGAATGTGAAAGTTTCTATACAGTCTTTTTTTTTTTCAATCAGAAATGCTTAAATGTCCTCTTTTTTAATTAAAGATCCTTTTTTTCTCCTTTGCTATTATATTCACTTTTTCTGGATAAATTATTATTCCTTATAAGCCTATATCCTTTGCCTTCTAGAATGTAGCATTCTAAACTCTCCACTTCTTGATAGTAGTGGCTTCTAAATTCTTTGTGATCCTGACTGTGATGCCAATGCATTTGAATTCTTTCTTTCTGCATGTTTGAACTATTTTTTCTTTGGCCTGAAAGTTTTGGATTTTGATTATAATGTTCCTGGGAATTTTCATTTGAGGGTTTCTTTCAGAAGATTGCAGGTAACTTTTTTTTCAGTTTTCACTTTATCTTCTGGTTTTAAGAACCCTGGGAATTTTAAAGATATTTTGAAATATGATGTTGAGGTGCTTTGTCACAGCATCCATGCAGTCTATAATGATTCTTGTTATTTCTAAAAATTTTCTAGATTTTCTAGATTTATTTTGCTATGATACCTTAAATTTTCTTCTATTTGTTCAGTCTTATTATTCTATTTCAATATTTCTTGATGTCTCATGGAGTTATTTGATTCTATTTTGTCTATTTTAATTTCTAGCTTGTTGCTTACAAAAGATTTATACCTCTTGTTCCAAAATATTGATTTCTTGTCAAATTCTTTCTTCCATAGATACCATTTATTATCTGATTTTTTTCCTCTAGTAGTTCATTTCATGAACAAACATCTTTTTTTTCCCAGATTTTTGCTTAACTTATTCCAGAAATTGTAGTAGAATTATTAATTATGTGTTTTTCTTTTTTGGGGGGGCATATTTAGTATTCTATTTTTTCTCTAGTTACATCCAAAACAATTTTTAACATTCATTTTTAAAAGTTTGAGTTCCAAATTCTCTCCCTTCCTCCCTTTTCCACACATAAAACTCAAGAAAAACAAAGTAAAAATATATGCTTCTATTAGTTCTTTCTCTGGGCACAGATAGCATTCCTCATATTAAGTACTTCAGAGTTGTCCTGGATCACTGCATTGTTGAAAAAATTATGTTGTATTTTTCTTTGAGATCTTCTTTGCAGATGTTTTAGGAATAATTTTCTGCTTTTGGGTTTGTGTCTTGAACGTCACTGTCACCATTATAGCATTTTATAGTGGGGATTCTTTCCTCCCCACTTATTCCTCCAGCCTATTTTTTGACTTTGGTCTTGATGTTATAGCTAGACTCTGGGACCTTCTGGAGGGAAAATCTAGGCTGATCCTGTTGTTTCTTTCTTGGGGCACTAAATGTTATTCCAAGGTCTTTGGGTCAGTTCTAATTGGGAATCTATAAGCCTTCAGAGCTCCCAGAGTAATTTCATCCAAGGTGAAGTCTGACTGCTGTCCTCTTGGTCTAATCTCTGCAAATTCCTGACCTGAGTTTCATTCTAAGTAACTGTACACTGTGACTGGGCTCAACTAGTATGAGTTGAGAAGCTCTATTGGTTCAGAGACACAGAAATATGTGTTCCCCTTTGATCTGACATTTTTGCCCTGGTTATTTTTTTGGTAGGCTTCAGAGACACATTTCTGCTTCTGGATTCTGAATTTCCTTTTTTTTTGTTCCTTAACCAAGACCTTTCTGTCTGGCAATGCTAGCCCCTCTTCCAACAGGTCCCTTAGATAGTCTATGTCTTGGTATCTGTGCTAATTATGGTAAATAGCTTCTCTCTGTCTGCTAGCTAGATTCTGTTCTTAATGTCCACAGACCTCTCTGTGTTTCTCCCTATGACTTCCTGGGCTATAAAAATGACTCACTGAACTTTGTCTTGCATTTTCCAATAAAGTTGCAGTCTGGTGAATTTCTTAATCTGTTTGGGGCATTTTTTTTTTTCTATAACATGATCTTGGCCCTGCTTTCTGCAAATCTTTTTCATGGAAACTATTGTTTAGGGAGGATTCTGGGAAGATGATGCAGTAGGTCAGTAAATTTCAAGCTCTCCAGATTTCCCCAGAAATAGTACAAATGCTTGCCTCAGGGTAAGCATAGATTAGTGAAAAATCAACAAGACTTGGAGCAGAGCCTGGGACCTCCGGGAACAAATCAAATCAACCAGAAGAAAACTCCCCCAGGCTGGGATTAAATTGATAAGAAGTTCAAAAGCTCCAAGCCACAGAAACTCCTAGTGGGAACCCCTATGGCTAACTGGGTTTGGCTGGAACCTCAGAATGAACCACAGAAACTTTCACCTCCAGAACTAAGTGAGGAGTCAAGCATCTGAGTCTGGGAAGAGTGAGGGAACCTTGGCTGATTGAGAATGCCAGGCCCAACTGTGCTGCAAAAGTCACAGTCCTGGGAGAGAAGGAGCCAGCATACTGAGAGTGCAGAGGCAGTTGGGGCAGAGATGCTGCTGACTACAGGCACTTGAAGGAGGAAGGAGCTCTTGGATAATCTAAGTGAAATGGTGAAATACCTACAAAAATATAGATTGCCTAGATTAACAGAAAAGGAAATAAATTATTTAAATAGTCCCATTTTAGAAAAAGAAATAGAACAAGCTATTAATCAACTCCCTAAGGGGGAAAAAATGTCCCAAACAAGATGGATTTACATGTAAATGCTACTAAACATTTAAAGAACAATTAATTCTAATATTATGCAAAGTATTTGAAAAAATAGAGAAAGGAGTCCTACCAAATTCCTTTTATTGCACATATATGACAATGATACCTAAACCAGGTGGGGTGAAAACAGAGAAAGAAAATTATAGACCAATTTCCCTAATGAATATTGATGCAAAAATCTTAAATAAAATATTAGTAAAGAGAATACAGCAAGTCATCCCCAGGATGATATACCATGACCAAGTAGGATATATACCAGAAATGAAAGGCTGGTTCAATATTAGGAAAACTATTAGCATAATTGACTATCTCAATAACCAAACTAACAAAATCATATGATTATCTCAATAGATGGAGAAAAGGCATTTGATAAAATCCAACACCATTCCAATTAAAAACACTAGAGATAGGAATAAATGAAGTTTTCCTTAAAATGATCAGTAGCATTTATCTAAAACTATCAGCAAGCATCGTATGTAATGGAGACAAACTAGAACCATTCCCAATAAAATCAGGGGTGAAACAAAGTTGCCCACTATCACCAATACTATTCAATATTGTATTAGAAATGTTAGCTTTGGCAATAAGAGAAAAAAAAAAGATTAAAGGAATTCAAGAAGGTCATGAGGAAACCAAATTATCACTCTTTGCAGATGACATGATGGTATACTTAAGAGAACCCTAGAGACTCAACTAAAAAACTACTAGAAAGAATTCACAACTTTAGCAAAGTTGCAGGTTACAAAATAAATCCACATAAATCATCAGCATTTTTATATATTGCCAACAAAGTCAGCAGCAAGGGATACAAAGAGAAATTCCATTTAAAATAACTGTAGATAATATAAAATATTTGGGAGTGTATCTGCCAAGGCAAAGTCAGTAACTATATGAACGCAACTACAAAACATTTCCATACAAATAAAGTCAGATCTAATCAATTGAAAAAATATCAAGTACTCATAGGTAGATTGAGTGAATATAATAAAAATGACAATCCTACCTAAATTAATGTATTTATTCAGTGATATACCAATCAAACTCTTGAGAAATTATTTTAAAGATCGAGAAAAAATAATAACAAAGTTCATTTGGAAGAACAAAAATCAAGAAACTCAAGGGAATTAATGAAAAAAATGCCAATGAATAAGTACCAGACCTAAAACTATATTATAAAGCAGCAGTCACCAAAACCATTTGGTACTGGTTAAGAAACAGAGTACTTGATCAGTGGAATAGATTAGGTTCACAGGATAAAACAGTCAATGACCACAGTAATCTAGTATCTGACAAACCTAAAGACTCCAGCTTTTGGAATAAGAACTCAGTATTTGACAAGAACTGCTGGGAAAATTGGAAATTAATATGGCAGAAATCAGGCATTGATCCACACCTAACACCATATATGAAGATAAGGTCAAATTGGGTTCATGATATAGACATAAAGAATGATATTATAAGCAAACTAGAAGAACAAAAGAGAATTTACCTTTCATATCTATGGAGAAGAAAGGAATTTGTGGCCAAAGAAAAACTGGAGTCAATTATTGAACACAAAATAGATAATTTTGATTATATTAAGTTAAAAAGGTTTTGTACAAACAAAACTAAAGCAGACAAGAGTAGAAGGGAAACAATAAATTGGGAAAACATTTTTACATTCAAGGGTTCTGATAAAGACCTCATTTCTAAAATTTATAAGAATTCAAGCCACTCTCCAACTGATAAATGGTCAAAGAATATGAACATACAATTTTCTGATGAAGAAATTGAAACCATCTCTAGTCAGATGAAAAGATGCTGTAAATCACTACTGATTAGAGAAATGCAAATTGAGACAACTCTGAGGTACCACTACACATCTCTCAGATTGGCTAAGGTAACAGGAAAAGATAATGACGAATGTTGGAGAGGATATAGGAAAACTGGGACACTAATACATTGTTGGTGGAACTGTGAATGGATCCAGCCATTTTGGAGAGCAATTAGGAACTATGTTCAAAAAGTTATCAAACTGTGCATACCCTTTGATCCAGCAGTGTTTCTACTAAGCTTATATCCCAAAGAGAACATAAAGAAGGGAAAGGGACCCACACGTGCAAAAATGTTTGTGGCAGCCCTTTTTGTAATGGCTAGGACCTGGAAACTGAGTGGATGCCCGTCAATTGGAGAATGGCTGAATAATTTATGGCATATGAATGTTATGGAATATTATTGTTCTATAAGAAACGATCAGCAGGATGATTTCAGAGGGGCCTGGAGAGACTTACATGAACTGATGCTAAGTGAAATGAGCAGAACCAGGTTATCATTATACTTGGTAACAAGTTTATACGATGGTCAATTCTGATGGGCATGACTCTTTTTAACAATGAGATGATCCAGGCTAGTTCCAATGATCTTGTGATGAAGAAAGCCATCTACACCCAGAGAGAGAACTGTGGGAACTGAATGTGGTTCACAACTTAGCATTTTTACTCTTTTTGTTGTTCTTTGCTTGAATTTTTTTCTCATTTTTCTTCCTTTTTGATCAGATTTTTCTTGTGCAGCAAGATAAGTGTATCAATAAGTATGCCTATATTTGATTTACATTTTTTTTTATCATTTTTAACATAAATTGGATTACTTGACATCTATGAGAGGGTGTGAGGGGAAGAGGGAGAAAAATTGGAACACAAGGTTTTGTAAGAGTCAATGTTAAAAAACTATCTTTGCATACATTTTGAAAATAAAAAGCTTCAATAAAAAAAGAAGTCACCCAGTTGCTCCTGTGTGGAATCTCTTTATTATACGTTCTACTCTGCCTCCCCAACCACTTGTCAGTGTTCCTCTGCCTGAATATTTATTGTGATGGGAAACTCATAACTTCATGAAGTAATTAATTCCATTTTCTAAAAGTTCCAATTGTTAATATTTTTCTTTAGATGAATCCCCCAATTCATCTTCCTGTATTTTCTACCCCTTAGTTTTAGTTCTCTCTGAAGTAAAAATAATGCCTTTAATGCCTATACCTTGTGACAACTCTTCAAAAATTTTTGACAGGCATCATTTACCATCTCCCTCTTCCCAACTTTTCTATTTTCTAGACTAAAAATTCCTAATTATTTCAAATGATTTTCATAAGAGATGAAAGTTTGTTATGGAAGCTATATGGAGGATGAGGAAAGGACAGTCTGGAATCGGAGACAAATTATGAAGTTATTACAGTACTCAAGGCAAGAGGTGATAGGACATCAACTAGGGTGGTAATTATATAAGTGGAAACAAAGGGATGAATTCAGAAGATTTTATGGAGGTAGAATCAGCAAAATTTGGCCGCTGTTTGGATATGAACCTTGAGGGAGAGAAGAGTCAAATATGACTCCAGGTGATTAACAGTATCACCTGTGGTCTCAACAAAAATAGATAGGTTTGAAAGAGAGGTAAAGTTAGGATAAAGCATTGCGTTAGGCTTTTAATTTGAGATATTTAGAAGATATCCAGGGAAAGCTATCAAATAAATAGACAGTTGATGGTATTCTCTGGGAGATAACAGATTAGCACTAGAAATATAGAGTATATATTCATCAGTATAGAGACTGAATTCAAAGATAAAGTTTAAGAGAAGTAAGTAAGAGAGGACAGGATTCATCTTTGGGAGACATTCACACTTAGGGCATGGGAGACAAATGATGCAGTAAAAATGAAGTCAAAAAGGGTGAGGAGTTAGTCCTGACAAAGAGAGGATCTAACTTTCTTAGCAATGGAAGCCAAGCAAGAGAGGAGAGGTAAAGATATAGAAGGATTTTGAGATGTGGAGCAAAGATGATACTGGAGTTCATGGTTTTTAGGCTGAATTTCTCAATCAGATGTGTGGAAAGAAACTGGATTGTGGGTTTGAGGAAAAAACATATTCTCCTTGAGGACAGGGACTGTCCTTACCTCATTTTGCACTCCCAGTCCCTAACAAATATCCGTCATATAGGACACACTTAATAAATGCTTATAAATTGATGTGAAATGACTACAAATCAATCAGGTATTGAGGACTCAGGGACTGATTTCATTGTCTTAAATAAGATCCATTTGGTATGATTCTATTACTTCCTCCATTGATGTTCAGCTGCCAGGGAGATTGATTATATGGAGAAAGCTGGTAGAGGTTGTGTCCCAGGTTTGGGGACTGACAGAACATGAATAGAAGATGGACAAAGGGTCAATAAGTATTGTGAATTCCAAAAGAGTATAGCTTGTGAAGAGATGGTGGTAGAGTACTGTAGTGGTCTGAAAATAGAAGTAGGAACAAGAAGCATGCTTCCTTGATGGCCAAGTACCATTTGCCTTTCCCTTATTGATTAATTCATCTATCTATCTATCTATCTATCTATCTATCTATCTATCGATCGATCGATCGATCGATCTATCTATCTGTCTATCTATCTATCTATCTATCTATCTATCTATCTATCTATCTATCTAT
>JAJPUD010014029.1:0-22093 GCA_023553655.1 Myrmecobius fasciatus | reverse complement strand
TATCTATCTATCTATCTATCTATCTATCTATCTATCTATCTATCTATTATCTATCTTTCTAGCTCAGTGCACAGTATAAATTAGCTGCTTAATTTATGCTTGCTTAATTGAGAAATTTTGGAAGAAATTGGTAGTACAGGGAAATTAGGCTTCAGATAGGGCAGCTAGGTGGCACAGTGGCTAGACTGCCAGACCTAGAGCCAGAAAGACTCATCATTTTGAGTACAAATATGACCTCTGATATTTACTAGCTATGTGACCCTTGGCAAGGTATTTAACTCCATTTACCTTAGTTTCCTCTTGTGTAAATTGAGCTGGAGAAATCAATGACAAAGTACTCCAGTATCTTTGTCAAAACCCCAAATAGAGCTATGAAGAGTTGGACATGACTGAAAAATGACTGAACAACAAAGGCTTCAGATAATTTGAAAGAGTAAAAGGATATGTGAAGTTTACTCCCACTCAGTTCAGTTTAATTCAACAAAACCAGCATGATGCCAGGTATTGGGATTAAAAGACAATATATGAAAAAAGTTCCCACCTTTAAGGAGGTTACATTCTACTGGTAACTTAATGATAGTATAAAAAGGAACAGTGGAAAAGAATAGTAGAAAGGCTGCAAGAAGTGAAGGGAATGGACCTGGCACAGACTAAGAGCAATAGTAAAAACAAACAAATAAATAAAAAGACCATTTATACAGAGTTTTAGGTTTGCTCAGAACTGCTTGAAGTAGGAAGTATAAACATTCTTGCTCCCATTATACAGGCGAAAAATAAGGCTTACAGAGGTGAAGAGATTGAAGGAATCATAAAGCTACCAGTTTTGTCTGCCCTCCTCTATCTTTGTACTCATCTCTGACAATTTCCTTAACTCTGTTAATTCAGAATTTAGAGTTATCTCAACTCTAAATGGGGCAAGAATGAGGTCCATGACACCATTTTAATCTTGTCTCCAGTCACAAGAGACGTTGTGATAGAGTAGAAAAAGCACAGCAAGAGAAGTATGGAAACTTGTATACATATATTAGACTTGTTAAATATTTTAATATAATTAACATGTAGTGGACTTCCTGCCATCTAGGGGAGGGGTGGGGAGTAAGGGGGAAAATCTGTAACGGAAAGCTTTGTAAGGGTGAATGTTGAAGACCCACCCATACATATGTTATGCAAATAAAAAGCTTTAATTAAAAAAAAAAAAAAAAAAAAAAAAAGCTCTTTTCTCAGAGTCAGAGAATCCCAGGTAAAAATCCTTTCTCTGATGCTATCTGATTTTGGGCAAGTCATTTAAAATTAGTGAGTCTGTTTCCTCAACTGTGACATGAAGGGCTTGAATTAGGGATTGAAATTCCTCTCATCTGTATCTGTGATTCTGCAAGCATTCTGCTAAACATGGAACTGAAGACTTTAGAGTGGTATATGGACAAAATGTGAGGGAATTTAGAAAAGCATATAAAAGCTTTAAAAAAAAGGAAAGGGAAAAACCAACTAGGTTTAACTTTTGAAGAAGAATGGTGAGAAAATGAGAAAATTATTTCTGGTTATCAAATGGGATATTATAAATAGGCTAATAACCAATTATCCTCAAGAAAGGAGGATAGAAGCAGAAATAATGGATGCTACAGGAAGACTTGATGGACTACACATTTTGAGGATCCTTACAATCAGACAGACAGCTGAGCAATAGAATGATCCTGGGACCTGCAGAGTCATCATTTGCAGTAAATCATCATTTAAAGGGGATTCAGTTCCAGAATTGTAATAGATACCTTGTGCTTCCTAATGTGAATCATTCATTCTTTTGTAATGTGAATCATTCCAGGCAAGATGAAAGATTAAGGAAAGAAATCAAAGAGGCGAGAGAAGGAAAGAAGAGTGTAAAAGGAAGAAAAGGAGAGGAATCTGAGAGACTGGAGAATAGATAAGACATTCTTCATCTCCTCTTTTTCGATATTTAATGAGTAATGCTTCAGCCCTCACCAAAAACAAAAAACAGAAAACAAACAACCCCCCCCCCCAAAAAAAAACCAAACCAAAACAAAACAAAACAAAACTTGCAACCTTACCTTTCAGGTTTGGGAAATACAAGTTCTTGGTACTGAAATGTTCAAATGCGCCTTTAAACTTAAGCTTTGTTGAAGGCAATACACACATCTCTATTACCACCAGTCCTTAAAATCTGCCAATACTGCATAACTGTTGCCCATACTCTTCCATAAATTCACCATTGAACTTCACCATAAAAAGTCCTTGGTGGGGATGGGGGAAGGAATTCTGGATTTCTCATGACATCAAAAGAATAGCAAAGGAACATCAGGTTATCTTTTGGTTGTCATTGTTCTTACTGCATGACTAGCCCATTTCCTTTGTACATATGTGTGTGTGTGTGTGTGTGTGTGAATATATATTTGTGACCCCTTTTACTTTAATTCTCCTTCTTAATTTCTGGTCACACTCCTTCCTGCCTCCCATTCCTTCTTCCAATTCTGTCCCCTGAGTCACATTCTTTTTCAATTCTTTGGAGAATTAGTATTCCAATACTAGTAGCTATACAACAGAACTAGTAAAATAATTGTATTAAAATTTTGGTCTTTTTTCAGGAAATTGAAATAGAAAGGAAAATTAAATTAAGATTCTGATTAATAAATAAAATAATCACATGATTATTCTTCTGCAAGTCTGGGATCACAATAACATGACTATTCTCTTTCATTGTTGTAGCTACCACTCAATCTCTTCAGCTTAGACAATTCAATCCACATCTTTATGTTATCTATTCTGGAGAATCTGCTCAGTGCTCTCTAGACATCTTCCTAATCCTTTTAATCTCTCTTATATAGCAATGCAATGTTAAGTCTATCGACAACTATTCACTCCCTACCCGAGATTACCCCATTTTCTCTGAAATACTTTATCTTTTTCTTTGATGATGTGTTTAATGCCATTTCTGGAATGTAAGTTGTCTTGTTTGTAAGAGTCTGCTCATTTCCAACATCTCTTCTTACATTTATCTTTGGTTCACTTGTAATTGTGATTCTTCTGAAGTCATTGTATTCCATAAATTCCATAGAGTGTCACTGGGAGAAGACTGGTGTTAAGAAGAGATGGGCTTCTGTGGCAATTGGGAATCACTGATAGTACAATTTAATTTCATGACTGCATTCCTGTCTATCTCTTCCTATTCAGTTGCTACAGAAATTCTGGGGCCAGATATGTCCCTACAATTTAATTTCATGACTGCATTTCAGCCTATCTCCAACTATTCAGGTATCAGTAATTCTGAGGACAGACATGTTCCTACAATGGGAAACAACCAATTTGAGGGGCAGTTGGATGTTACCTATGAATCCTGGTGTATTTTAAGATTTGAGCCATATTTATCTGTAATAATTTTTTATCTAAATCTAATATACTCTGTCATATTTGGGGGGAGATTTTTATTTAGACCTGTTGAACATTGATGACTGCTGAAATGGTCTGTTATCTGATACTCTCAGAGTGATTGCTTGTTATAATGAGGATTCCTTTTATTCATGGTTTGAACTATTTAGCTCCAAAGGTCCCTTTAGACTTAAATTCAGTGATTCTATGGTTCTCTGTGTCTGTTTCTCATCTCATTTGTCAAATATGGTCAATAAAACTTAGCACCATGAACTTGTACCTAAGCAATGCTCTCTGTAGCAAAATGTGAGATTTTAGTCCTGCTTTTATAAACCTTTAATTCTTGGTGATTCACAGACTAGAGCATCTATGTGGCTCAATAGATGGAATGTCAGAAGACTCATCCTTCTGAGTTCAAATATGACCTCAGATACTTACTAACTGTGTGACCCTGGGTAAGCCACTTAACCCTGTTTACCTCAGTTTCCTCATCTGTAAAATGATCTGGAGAAGAAAATGGCAAACTATTTCAGTATTTCTGCCAGGAAAACTTCAAATGGAGTTTCAAAGACTCAGATACACTTGAAAATGATTGAACAAATTAATAGAATCAGAAGGTCATGGACCGGAAGTTGGATGGTTCCTTGAAAGTAATTTAATGTAACTTTTTCACTTTAAAGATTAAGAAATTGAGGTCCAGAGAGGTTAATAAAGTTGTTCAAGGTCATATAGTATTTTGGAGGTAACAAGAAGCTACTAAACTGAGCATGTAGCTATGATTTCAGCTTTTGCCAAGCTGGGTAAGGTTAAGTAACCCTGCCTCTGAGGTTTTTATCATAATGAGATTTTGTGCTTCTGTCAGAATGTATATAACACAAACAAATCCACTTTTGTACATTATAGTCCTTTATAAGATTCAGGATCATATCAAGTAAGTAAAATTTTTGAAGTAGATTTTAATAATTATTATCATTCACAAGAATACACAACCACAGCTAATCCAGTTCTTGTAAATCTTGGGTTCTTTCTGGTCTTCTTATGTTAGTCTACTTCCCCATAGGGCATATTCCCAGGACAGTGTAGTCAGCTACATTTCAATGCACAATATAAAATCTGTAGAGAGAGTGTTAGTGCCAATGTTGGTTGGTCTTGATAACCCAGCTTCTGAATTGTGATCTTCATTCAGCTAGGTGATACCATAGTGCACAGAAAGTTAGGCCTGGAGTCAGGAAGACCATAGTTCAAAGCTGACCTCAGATACTTAATTGTTCAGTGACATTGGCAAGACCTTGATCTGCTTATTGAAAAAAATAAAAATAATAATAGCACTTACCTTTTGCGTTGTTGTGAAGATTAAATGAGATAATGTGGCACACAGTAGATGCTATATAAATTTAGTGATTATTTATTATTGTTATTATTATCATTATTCCTCTGCTTCAAGAACTATGTTTTGGAGCTTTGGGGCATTTTGTCGAAGAAGTTAAAAGGGAGCCAGCCCAGGGTGTTTTTAAATTTATAAGTTATTATATTCAGAACACATATGGAATTTGTGTCACTATTGGTTTCAAAGATCTTTTATTTTATACACTTAAATAGTTCTACTGGATGAGATCCTTGTACAATATAGTCTTGTATAAGATTCAGGGACATATCAAGTTAACAAAATTGCTGACATAGATTTTAATATTTATTAATACATTAGTACATAAATCTTATATTTATCAATATTTTAGATACAAATAATATAGAAATGTTTCAATTTTATTTGATATCTATGCAGGTTTAGGCTCATTATGGCTACATTGCACATGTGATAGAATATAAGCTCCTTGAATTCAGGGATACTTTCATTTTTATCTTTTTATCTGTCATGTCTAATTGATTAATTAATCAAAACAAGAAGCCATCTCAACCCTCATTCCTTTGGCCTATAATTCTACATCCATTATACCTTTTCCTCTCCTCAAGCTCAGTTTGTTGTTCAGCCATTTCAATTATGTCCAATTCTTTGTGATCCAATTTGGGGTTTTCTTGGCAAAGATACTGGAGTGATCTACCATTTCCTTTTCCAGCTCATTTTTCAGATGAGGCAACTGAGGCAAAAAAGGGTTAAGTGACTTTCTACTTTTATAGGATCTTTCTTCATAGACCATTCCCAGTCTAGGGAAGGAACAAATGCTTTCTTTCCTCCCGAGACTTCTTTCCTCTACATCATGCTACCTATTAGGTACAAATACAAAAAAAGAATTGGAGGAAAGATGAAGGAATAGGTGGAGGAGCATAGGTATGGTGAGAAGGGGTGGAGACATCGGATGGAAGGTTGGCATTTGTATTTTTTCATTACACATTTGTGGGGAGGTCAATCATGTAAAAATAAAAGTTTAAAACAAGTAGAGTTAATAATGTAAGAGGAGTGGCCAGATGGACAGGCCTGGTTCAATAACCTGGGAGACAAAATGCAAAGGAGTGAGCTACAAGATTTACAGTAAGTTCCTAAGGAATGATTTGATTTGGCACAGAGAGAACTTCATCAGTTTGGGGCAGTGGGAGGGAGAGCAGTTTAAGGATCTGCAGGACAGTGCCCTCGGGGAAACTGAATGGATATCGTAGCAATTGGAAAATCTATATATGTAAAAAAAAAAAAAAAAGAAAATCTATATATGTGCTGTAGTTAATGTCTGATAAAACTCTTTGGCTGGTGACTTGAGAGCAGTGCCACCTTCTGACCACATTATACATTGCATTCTCTTGTTAAATAATCCATGCTTTTCTGGAGAAGTTAGCTGGTCCGATGGTACAAATGATCAGGATTTAAATGTGGTCTCAGATGTGTAGCCCAGGGCAAGACTTTTTTTTTTTAAATAAAACTTTTTATTTTGAAAACATTTGCATGGATAATTTTTCAACATTAACCCTTGCAAAAACTTTTGTTCTAATTTTTCCCCTTCTTATTCCCATCCCCTCTCTTAAATGGCATGTAAGCCAATATATATTAAACATGTTAAAATATGTGTTAAATTCAATACTTATATATGTATATTTATACCATTATTTTGCTGCACTAAAAATTACATCAAAAGGGAAAAAAATGAGAAAATAAACAAAATGCAAGCAAACTACAACAAAAAGAGTGAAAATACTATGTTGTGATCCACACTTAGTTCTCACAGTCCTCTTTCTGGGTGTAGGTGGCTCTCTTCATCACTGAACAATTAGAACTGGTTTGAATCATCTCATTGCTGAAGACAGCCACATCCATCAGAATTGATCATCATATAGTCTTGTTGCTGTGTACAATGATCTCCTGATTCTGCTCATTTCACTCAGCATCAGTTCATGCAAGTCTCTCCAGGCCTCTCTGAAATCATCCTGCTGGTCATTTCTCACAGAACAATAATATTCCATAATATTCATATACCATAATTTATTCAGCCATTCTCTAATTGAAGGGCATCTATTCAGTTTCCAGTTTCTAGCCACTACAAAAAGGGCTGCCACAAACATTCTTGCACATGTGGGTCCCTTTCCCTTCTTTATGTTCTTTTTGGGATATAAGCTTGTTAGAAACACTGCTGGATCAAAGGGTATGCACATTTTGATAGCTCTTTGGAGATAGTTCCAAATTGCTCTCCAGAATGGTTGGATCCATTCACAGTTCCACCAACAATGTATCGGTGTCCCAGTTTTCCCATATCCCCTCCCACATTCGTCATTATCTTTTCCTGTCATTTTAGCCAATCTAACAGGTGTGTAGTGGTACCTCAGAGTTGTCTTATTTTGCATTTCTTTGATCAATAGTGATTTAGAGCACCTTTTTATATGGCTAGAAATGGTTTCAATTTATTTTTGTTTTTTAATTTTATTTGCATAACATATGTGTGGGTAATTCTTCAACACCAACCCTTACATAGCTTTCTGTTACAAATTTTCCCCCCTACTCCCCACCCCTCCCCTAGATGGCAGGATATCTACTACATGTTAATTATGTTAAAATATTGGCAAATCGAATATATGTATACATATTTCCAAACTTATCACTGTTGTGCAAGAAAAATCTTATCTACACAAAAGATATATCAGATAAAGGAAACACAATGTAAGCAAACATCAATCAAGGAGTATGAGAATGTTATGTTGTGGTCCACATTTCACATCCCTCTCTCTGGGTGTATATGGCTTTCTTCAGTGAACAATTGGAGGTGGTTTGAAGCATTTCATTGTTGAAGAGAGGCATGTCCATCAGAATTGATCGTCATATAGTATTGTTGTTGCCATGTATAATGATCTCCTGGTTCTGCTCATTTCACTCAGCATCAGTTCATGCAAGTCTCTCCAGGCCTCTCTGAAATAATGGTTTCAATTTCATCTGAAAATTGTCTATTCATATCCTTTGATCATTTATCAATTGGAGAGTGGCTTGAAGTCTTATAATTTTGAGTCAATATCTATATGATGTCTATATCAGAACTCTTAAATGCAAAAATGTTTTCCCAATTTATTGTTTCCCTTCTACTCTTGTCTGCTTTAGTTTTGTTGTACAAAAACTTTTTAACTAAATATAATCAAAATTATCTATTTTGTGTTCAGTAATAGACTCCAGTTTTTCTTTGGCCACAAATTCCTTCCTTCTCCAGAGATATGAGAGGTAAACTCTTTTTTGTTCTTTAAATTTGCTTATAATATCATTCTTTATGTCTAAATCATGAACCCGTTTTGACCTTATCTTGGCATATGGTGTTAGGTGTGGGTCAATGCCTGATTTCTGCCATATTAATTTCCAATTTTCCCAGCAGTTCTTATCAAATATTGAGTTCTTATTCCAAAAGCTGGGGTCTCTGGGTTTGTCAAACACTAGATTACTGTGGTCATTGACTCTTTTATCTTGGGAACCTAATCTATTCCACTGATTGAGTACTCTGTTTCTTAACCCATACCAAATGGTTTTGATGACTGCTGCTTTATAATATAGTTTTAGATCTGGTACAGTTATTCATTGGTATTTTTTCATTAATTCCCTTGAGTTTCTTAATTTTTATTCTTCCAGATGAACTTTGTTGTTATTTTTTCTAGATCTTTAAAATAATTTCTTAGGAGTTTGATTTGTATGGCACTGAATAAATACATTAATTTAGGTAGTATTGTCATTTTTATCATATTCTCTCAGCCTACCCATGAGCACTTGATATTTTCCCAACTGATTAGGTCTGACTTTATTTGTATGGAAATTGTTTTGTAGTTGTGTTCATATAGTACCTGACTTTCTCTTGGCAGATAGGTTCCCAAATATTTTATACTATTGACAGTTATTTTAAAATGGAATTTCTCTTTGTATCTCTTGCTGCTGAACTTTGTTGGTAATATATAAAAATACTGATGATTTATGTGGGTTTATTTTGTATCCTGCAACTTTGCTAAAGTTGTGAATTGTTTCTAGTAGTTTTTTAGTTGATTCTCTAGGGTTTTCTAAGTATACCATCATATCATTTGGTTTCCTCATTACCCAGTCTAATTCCTTTAATCTCTTTTTCTTCTTTTATTGCCAAAGCTAACATTTCTAATACATATTGAATAGTAATGTTGATAATGGGCAGCTGATTGATTTCTAGTGCTGGGTAATGGTGACTAAATCTGGCATTTTTTCTGGGGCCCAGTGGTTTACAATTAGTCTTTTATAGTAAATCTGCCTGCTTGCAACCAGGACAGAGTAGCGTAAGAAGCTTACAGAAGATTCCCAGTTGCATGGAAGCTGCATCGTTCTGACTCCCACCCCAGCTCTTTGCCCGAGGCTCCCTGTACTGAGGTCTAGGTTAGGCAGGGTGTCCTTCTGCTTGAGTGAAACAGATCTGGTTCTGAAGTTCTTCCAAGGTATCTTCTTCTGGGAATATGTTGTACTCCAAATATTTGTGGATCCTTTGACGCCAAAACCAGTTCAGAGGCTTAATCTGCAGTTGGTTTGAGAGGTCAGAGGATGTCACAGAAAGTTGTGTCTGCTCTCCACCATCTTGGCTTCACCCCCAGAAGAAAATTAAAAGATTGGAAAATATAGGGGGAAAAATAAGATAGCTGATATCAAAAACAATTGACCTGGAAAACATGTCAAGGAGAGACATTTTAAGAATTATTGGATCTCCTGAAAATCATAATTTAAAAAAGCCTAGATACTGTTATTTCAAGAAATCACAAATGAAAAGCACCTGAATCTAGAACTAGAAGACAAAAAAAATTCAGAAATTTTACAATCAAAATCCAAAGCTTGCATATCATAGAGGAAAACCATTCCAAGACAATAAATTCAAGTACCAAGGAACCAGTTGGAATCATGCAATATCTAGCAGCTTCTTTCTTAAATGAGAGGAGATCCTGGAATACATTTTTTTCCAAAATGAAGAAGGTATTTACAACCAAAAATAAGCTTGCAAGGATGAGTATCATTCTACAGGAGAAAAAAAAATTAATCTTCAATTGACTAAAAGACCACCAAAGCATTTCTGATGAAAATATTGAAATTGAGTAGTGATTTTGAGATGTAAACACAAGAATACAAAGAAGTCTAGACAAATAAAGGTATTTGAATGATTGGAGGGATCTGTGTATTGATACGTTGCTGAATTTCTAATAGGAGAAGAAACAGCAAGAGTCTCTTCAAATTCTAGGATAATGAGGGAGTTAAATAAGACAAAAAAAACAGGTCACAGGATGTATTGATCATGTTCTGAGGATTTTAAGAGTGGGGGAAAAGGTAAAAGGAGATATATACATTAATGTGGATAGAAAAGATGAAGAAAGGATTAGAACTTGTTATTTTTCCAACTGAGATAAATGAAAATAGAATACAAATTTGTAGGAAGGTGGGGAGAGAAGGCAATAGATGAACTTTCCTTTAATTGAAGTGGACAAAGGAGAGGAGAACACACAAACACACACAGAGTAGAAATACATCAAACTTGGAATATTATTGTACTATAATAAATGATGAGCAGTATACTCTCAGAAAATCCTAAACTTATGCCAACTGATGCAACGTGAAATGAGCAGGACACTGTATACAGTAATAGTATTATTGTATGATGATCAACTGTGAATAATTTAGCTATTCTCAGCAATACAATGATCCAAGACAATTCTGAAGGACTTATGATGAAAAATGTTATCCATTCTAGAGAAAAACTAATGGAGTCTGCATGCAGATTGAAGCACACTTTTTCTTGTTCTATTTTTGGGGGTCTGTATTTTCTTTTACAATATGACTAACATGAAATTATGTTTTGTATGATTCAACATGGATAATCTAAGTCAAATTGTTTGCCTTCTAAAGGTAGGGGAAGGGAATGAGAGAATTTGGAATTCAAAAAATTAAAAATTGTTTTTAGAAAAAATAGAATACGGGCAGCTAGGTGGTGCAGTGGATAGAGCACCAGCCCTGAAGTCAGGAGGACCTGAGTTCAAATCTGGTCTCAGACACTTCCTAGCTGTGTGACCCTGGGAAAGTCACTTAACCCCAACTGCCTCAGCAAAAAGCAAAAAAAAAAATAGAATACAATTTGAAAAAATATTAAATTTGAAAAACAAAAACAAATTCTACTTCAATAGCCTCTGATTTAGCATCTGGTTTAACATAGTATCAGAGTAAATGAAGTAATTTATCTGCATAGATATTTGTCAATTTGTGATTTAAAATTATTTTAGTCATTAAAATGAAATACAAAACTGAAAATATATTAAATGCAATAAGAGAAATAAGCATAATGGGAGGAGCTTAAGAGGCAGTTAAAAAAAACTGGAGAAGGAATAATCACAAAAAGTAGGCTTTTTGATCTTAAATGGGATTGAAAGGGGAGAAAAAAAAGAAAAGAACTCAAAGGAAGTGGAACCTTAAATCTTTTACACAAGTGGTTGATGGTTAAACAAATTGATATGTGGATATAATGGAATGTCATTGTGCTATAAGAAATAATAAAACAGATGTTTACAGAGGATCCAGGGTGGTATGAACTAATGCAGAGTGAAGTGAACAGAACCCATTGAACAATACAAGGACAACTTTGAAAGATTTTAGAGATGTCTCCATTTCTACCTCCAGAAGCATAGTGCCTACCTCCAGACAGAGAGATGACAACTTTTGGGACATGGCCCTTTCTTCATTGTAGCCCTGGGTAAACAGGAAGACATCAGTCTCAGGACGCACCTTAACCCAGTACAGCCAGGTGAATGAATAGGCAGATGCCAGCCAAATATCCCACCATGTGGTTCAATGTAGCCCAGGGCAAACAAGCAGCTCCAATTCAGGAACCTCCCCAAGGGGCTCACCACATGCCTAATATCAGTGCTGGGACCCTAAATCAGCACCAAGTGAAATGCCAGACTGTTGGAGCCCAGCTCCTGTAGTGAATTAAGGGTATGAAAACATACTGGGGCCAGGCAGAGAAGCCCAGATTATGGACTCTGAAGTTTATCGATCAGAGAGACTCCCAGTAAACAACCAGGGCCTTTGATCCTTGGTACAAGAAGTTTAGGACAGTGCCCCTTGCACCCCAGGAGCAGAGGTCAAATTTATAAGTAAGGAAAAAGACTGGAAAAATGAGTAAAAAACCAACATACTGAGCTTTGTGGAAAGATGATGAATAAGGTTAGAAAATTTCAAGCTCTCCAGTTCTCCCCCACAAGCAAGACAAAATAGTGCCTCAGGGAGAATAAGAATTGGGGCAGAACTGTGATCCTCCTAGGACAATCAGAGAAAGGCTGAAGAAAGATACCAGGACAGAGCTTTGAACCATGTGAAGTATAATACTTGCAGGCTAGTTTGATTGAAATAGCAAAGAACCCTACACTAGTTGGGAAGTAATTTCATCCCTAGCCACAGGAACTTTAGCCTCCTGGACAGTGGACAGTATGAGGAGTCAGGTGTCCATGTCTGGGAAGATAGAGGGAACCTTTGTAGATTAGGGATGCCGGGCCCAGCTTAGCCTTGGGTAAGAAGAAACCAGTACATACTTGGTGAGTGTAGAAGCAATGCAGTAGGGTAGCTGCTGGGTGTGGGCATTTAGAGGAGAGCAGATTTCTGGGTTTTGGTTCAAGGCCAGAGGAGAAAACTAAAGGAGGATCTGAGGCCAGAGGCATCATTCCCCATGCCCCAGGACTTAGAAATGATTACACTAATAATCTCTTATTTTAAAAAAAAATAATCAGTCAATGGAGAAAAGCTAACTGCAGAAAGTTACTATGGCAATAGAGGCCAGAGTTTATTTTCAGAGCAGAATACTGGAGCAAAAAAAAAAAAAGCTTCTACCATAAGATTTTTCTTGCACAACAATGATAAGTTTGGAAATACGTATACATATATTGAATTTGCCAATATTTTAACATAATTAACATGTAGTGGATATCCTGCCATCTTGGGGAGGGGTGGGGAGTTGAGGGGAAAAATTTGTAACAGAAAGCTATGTAAGGGTTAATGTTGAAGAATTACCCACATATATGTTATGCAAATAAAATAAAAATTTAAAAAAAGCTTCTACCCCAAAGAGTTATGTTAAATGGTCTTGCCCCCAAAAATTCATAGAAGAACTTTAAAAAGGCTTTAAAAATCAAATGAGATAAGCTGAGGAAAAAATTTTTAAAATACTTAGAGCAATCTAAAAAAGGCAAGATTATGAAAAGTCAACCAACTAGAAAAGGAAAGCTCACATCTTTTTTCCTTAGTAAATTTATTTATTTTTAATACACATTGCTTTATAAATTATGTTGAAAGAGTAACAACAGAGCAAAAAGCAAAAACCACGAAGGAGATTTAAAAAAAAAACCAGAAAAAAGAAGTGAACCTAACATGTTGATTTACATTCAGTCTCAGTTCTTTTTCTGGATGCAGATTGCATTTTCTGTCCTAAGTCTATTGGAATTGCTTTAAATCACTGAAATACTGAGAAGAACCAAGCCTTTCATAGCTGATCATTGCACGTTTTTGCTGTTATTGTGTATAACATATTCCTGGTTTTGCTTGTTTAGCTCAGCATCAGTTTATGTAAATCTTTCCAGGCCTTTCTAAACTCAGCTTGTTCATCATTTTTAATAGAATAATGAGATTCCATTATCTTTATATATCACAATTTATTCAGCCATTATCCAATTGATGGGCATCTACTAATTTTCCAATTCTTTGCTACTACAAAAACAGCTGCTACAAATATTTTTGCATATGTGGGTCCTTTTCCCTCCTTTAAGATTTCCTTGGGATACAGACCCAATAATGGCACTGCTGGGTCAAAGAGTATGCACAGTTTTATAGTCCTTTGGGCATAGTTCCAAATGGCTCTCCAGAATTGATGACTTATTTCACAATTCCACCAACAAGAAATAAGAAGATATGAGTGTATAGAGTGGGGAGAAGATAAGGAAAGGCTTTTTAGAGGGAATTCTACTCATATCAGATCAGGATCAAAGTGAAAACAACACAATTCATTTTGAAGGGAATAAAAGAAGAAATAAAAGGGTGAGGAAATAGGATAAGGGATAGAGCATAGAAAGAATAGGATGAAGAGGGATAGGGTGGAGGGAAGAAAAAGGATTTGGGATGACAAGTAATAGGAAGACAAGATAGTAAGTGGAAGTGGAGGAGTCAGAAGGCATAGGAAATACACATAAACATAAAAAAATTTCAGGAATAGAACTTATGATGTAAAAAAAAGTAGGCTAGTAATCATAATCTCAGATAAAATTAAAGCTAAAGTAGATTTAATCAAAAGAGAAAAATAGGGAAACTATATTATATCGCAGCCATATCAATATTATTTTAGACTATTTAAAATAACTAGACAGCATAAATTTGTGGTGTAGGAAATGATGAAATGGTAGAATTAGAGAATTATGGAAAGACTTGGACTTATGCAGGAAGATATTATCAACCTATAGAGAAACAGAAGGCAAACAAGCATAGCATGAATATATAAAATACCTCATTGGAAAAAAAGCTGACATGGAAAACAGATCCAAGAGAGATAATGTAAAAATCACTGGACTACCTGAAAGGATCTTGACTGCATGTGGCAAGGAATTATCAAGGAAAACTGTCCTGATAATCTTGAAACCAGAGGGCAAAAGGCTTATTGAAAGAATCCACCAATTAACTTCCGAAAGAGAACCTAAAATGAAAACTCCAGAACTTCAAATTTTGGAACTATTAGGTCAGAGGAAAAATATTGTAAGAGTCAAGAAAGAAATAATTCAAATATTGGGGAACCAAAATCAGCATTATATTAAATTCAGCAGCTGCAACATTAAAGGATTTTAGGTCATGGAACATAATATTCTGCAAGGCAAAAGAGTTAGGACTACAACTAAAAATCACCTACCTGTTGAAACTGAGCATGATACTTCAAGGGGGAAAATGGCCATTCAATGTAACAGAAGGATTTCAAGTTTCATAAGGAAAAGATGAGAGCTGAACAAAAAAATTGATTTCTAATATCAAGACTCAAGAGAAGTTTAAAAAACTAAATAGAAGGAAAGGGCCCCACATGTGCAAGAATGTTTGTGGCAGCCCTTTTTGTAGTGGCTAGAAACTGGAAACTGAATGGATGCCCAGCAATTGGAGAATGGCTGAACAAATTATGGTATATGAATGTTATGGAATATTATTGTTCCGTGAGAAACGACCAGCAGGATGATTTCAGAGAGGCCTGGAGAGACTTGCATGAACTGATGCTGAGTGAAATGAGCAGAACCAGGAGATCATTATACACGGCAACAACAATACTATATGATGATCAATTCTGATGGAAATGGCTCTCTTCAACAATGAAATGTTTCAAACCAGTTCCAATTGTTCATTGAAGAAAGCCATATACACTCACAGAGAGGGATGTGAAATGTAGACCACAACATTTTTATGCTCTCGATTGATGTTTGCTTGCATTGTGTTTCCTTTCTCTGATTTTTCTTTCTTGTAGATATGATTTTTCTTGCACAACAATGATAAGTGTGGAAATATGTATACATATATTCAATTTATCAAGTATTTTAACATAATTAACATGTAGTGGATATCCTGCCATCTAGGGGAGGGGTGGAGAGTAGGGGGGGAAATTTGTAACAGAAAGCTTTGTAAGGGTTAATGTTGAAGAATTACCCATACATATGTTTTGCAAAAAAAAAAAAAGAAAAAAGAAAAAGAAAAAGAAAAAAGAAAACATAATGGATTCAATAGGGGCGAACTGTTTATATACCTATGTGGAAAAATGATACTTGTAATTAATAATTGTATCACTGATAGAATAGCTAGAAGGAATGTACATAGATTGAAGATATAGGTATAAATTGAATTTGACAGAATAACATGAAAAATTAAGGGATGAAAAAGATAACTATACTAGATGCAGAAGGAAAGTAAAGGTAGAATGGAACAATTGATTTCATATGAAAAGGTGCAAAAGACCTATTAAATGGAGGGAAAGATAAAAGAATAGGTGGGGGGGGCAGCTACGTTGCGCAGTGGTTAGAGCACCAGCCCTGAAGTCAGGAGGACCTGAGTTCAAATCTGTTCTCAGACACTTCCTAGCTGTGTGACCCTGGGCAAGTCACTTAACCCCAATTGCCTCAGCCAAAAAGAAAAAAAAAAAAAAGAATAGGTGGTGGGGATTACCCTATCTCTCTTCAGAATTGGTTCAAAGAAGAAATAATATATACAATCCATTGAATATAAATATCTATCTTATCTGAGAGGGAAGTAGGAAGGAAAGAGATTAAATAAGGTGTGTGTGTGTGTTTGTGTGTGTGCGTATATGTGTGTGTGTGTGTGGTACTGATAGAAAGGAGGGCAGATCAGGGGAGACAATAGGCAGAAACAAAACACTGATGAGGAAGGAAAGGGTGAAAGGAAAAAGAAGTCTAATGGGTGGATAAACAGGATGGAGGGAAATATACAGTAATCATAACTAGGAATGTAAATGGGATGAATTTTCCCATAAAACTGAAGCAGATAGCAGAGGGGATCAAAAATGAAGAATCCTATGATATACAATGTGTTGTTTATAAGAAACACTCTTGAAGCAGAGAGATATAGACACTGAAGGTAAGGGGCTAGAGCAGAATCTATTATGCATTACCTGAAGTTAAAAAAAAAAGCAAGGATAGCAATCCTGATCTCAGACAAAGCAAAAAGCAAAAACAGATTTAATTGAAAGAGACAAGGAAGGAAACTACATCTAGCTAAAAAATATCATAGATGAGGAGTAGGTCAGAAATTCCAAGCTCTTTATATTTCCCCTAGAAACAGAAGAAAATTGTGCTTCAGGGAGAAAAATAGATTAGTGAAAAAACTAATAAGACTTGTTGCAGAGCAGCAGTCCTCCTGGGACAAACCCAGAAGTCCAAGTAAGATCTAGGATTGAAGTTTAATCAATATGAAATGTGAACACCTTCAGGCTAGATCTGCAGAAACATCAAGTAGGGACCTGCTGGGCTAGTTGGGTTAAGGAGATAGCTTTAGCCTGAACCACCGTACTTTCACCTTCTGGACAGTGAGGGGAGTAAGGGAAGACTGAGAGAGAACCTCTGCTGATTAGAAAAGCCAGACCCAATTGTGCTGCAGAGACACAGCCCTGGGTGAAAAGGAATAGGCACACTCAGTGAATGCAGAAGCAGTGGGGCAGGGATGCTGCTTGTGGGCACTTGCAAAGGGGTATAGATTTTGGTTTGGGGCTTCAAGTCAGAGAAGAGAGTTGAAGTAAAACTAGAGACATCATTTCCCCCTCCCCCAAATAGAGGTGCTTACATTAATAGTTCTCATTGAAATAAAATTAACATGCAAAGAAGAAAGAATCCAATCATAGAAACTCACTATGAAAACAGGAAGCATTGGGGTTCATCTTCAAGAGGATGACTATGAAGTAAAATAGTCCCTCCTACCCCAAAGAGTAATGTTAAATGGCTACCTGTCCAGAAAGAATTTATAGAAGAAATCAAAAAGGACTTCAAAAATCAAATGAGAAAGACTGAGGAAAAACTTAAAAAAAATAGCATCCAAGAAATATAGATTATGAGAAAAAAAGTTAGCCAACTAGAAAAAGAAATACTGAGTCTTAAAGAAGAAAATAATTCTTTGACAATTAAAATTGTGCAAGGGGAAACCAGTGAAGCTATGAGACCAACAAATAACAAAACAAAATATAAAGAGTGAAAAATAGAACAGAATGTGAAATCACTTAAGAGAAAAACAACAAGCCTGGAGAGCTAATCAAGAAGAAAAAAAATATAACAATAAATAAAGTAAAAAAATTAATCCTGAAAACTATTATCAGAAAAGAACTTTGACACAATAATGCAAGAAATAATCAAAGAAAATTGTTCTGGAGTGATAGAACATGAAGGAAAAATAGAGATGGAAAAAATCTATCAATCACCACTTCAAAGATATCCCACATAGAAGATATAGTATTGCCAAATTTTGAAGTTCATAGATCAAAGAGAAAGTTTTACAAGAAACAAAAAACTAATTCAAATATGTTGGAGCTACAATTAATATTGTATGGGATTAATCAGTAGCTACAATAAAAGATCGAATATCCTGGAATTACACACACACACACACACACACACACACACACACACATACTATCTAGTATACTTATCTTTTTCATCCCTTAATTTTTTATGTTATTCTATCAAATTCAATTTATACCTATATCTTCAATCTATGTACATTCCTTCTAGCTATTCAAGGTATATGGCCAAAATTTTCATATCCAGCAAAACTAACCATAATATAGAATGAAAAAGCAAAGAACATTCAACAAACCTGCAGATTTTCAGGATTTTGTCTCAATCAAACCCATATTTAATAGAAAATCTAACATATAAAATCCAACAGCAAAGATTGATTTCAAGGGACCCAGTAAGGACGAATTGTATGTTTTTTTTACATGGAAATATATTCCATATGTTTAATATTGACACTAATAATTGGATAACTCAAAAGAAAGATTGGGGTATAATTGAGTATGATCTGATTCTAAAAAAGAAAACTCTAGAAAAAGGTAAAAATAGTAATTATGCTATATGAATAATATGCAGAGGGGCATTAGAGTGGGGAGGAGGGCTGGTAGTTCTAAAAACTTACATTTGGAGTGGGTTAAATAGGGAACAACACACACACATATATGTGGATGTATATATGTGTGTATATATACATATATATGTATACATATATGTATACATATATACTATGTCAGTGGAACAAAATGTGTTTATTAATGGGAAAGGGATAAAGAGGGAGGGAAAAGCTGGGGAGAAAAGATAAGAGAGGTATCCATAGGTAGGGAAAGGTTAAATAAGAGCGGGGCAAGTTAAGGAGTAGAATTAAAGTAGTTAGCAGGAATAGGAAATAAGAAATATACACAGCACTATAACAAGGTCCAGGACTAGAATTCTTTAGAAAAAAAAGTTGGGTTAGTAATTATTGATCTCAGACAAAATCAAACTTGAAGATTCATTCAGGAGAGAAATCTAAATTATTTGACATAATTATTTGACCTAAATAATATAATATTGTATTAGATGCATGTATAAATCGGTAGGTATGTATGTGTGTGAGTATATGAATGCATATGTAGGTATATATATGTATATATATGTGTATGCATATATAAAGATATATGTATTATATGCATGCTTTTTGATCCAAAAAATAAATGCCTCTATTTATTGTAATAAGAAAGGGAAAAGGACCTACAAATACAAAAAAAATATTGGCAGCAGCTCTTTTCATGGTGGCAAAATATCGGAAATGGAGAGGATACCTATCCTTTGTGGAATGGTAAAGCAAGTGGTGGTATATGAATATAATGGAATATTATTGTGTAGCAAAGAATAAGCAGGCAGATTTCAGAAAATCTGGAAAAAATTTGTATGAATCAAAGTGAAATTAGTTGAATCAGGAAAACATTGTACACAGTACAAGCTATACTGTCTGATCAGCTACAAATGCCTTAGCTTTTAAATAGTATCCACTCCAGATAAAGAACTTATGGACTTTGATTGTAGATTTAAGCATATTTTAAAGATTTTTCTTTTTCATTATTTTTTCCTTTTGGTCTGTTTATTCTTTCATAACTGTGACTAATATGGAAAGATGCTTTACATGATTGCACATATATATTTAACTTGTTTCAAATTGCTTACCATTTTAGGAAGAAGGAAAGGGAGGAGGGAGAGAAAAACTTGGCTTTTAAATAGTATCCACATCCAGATAAAGAACTTATGGACTTTAATTGTAGATTTAAGCATACTTTAAAGTTTTTTTCTTTTTCATTATTTTTTCCTTTTGGTCTGTTTATTCTTTCATAACTGTGACTAACATGGAAAGATGCTTTACATGATTGCACATATATATTTAACTTGTATCAAATTGCTTACCATTTTAGGAAGAAGGAAAGGGAGGAGGGAGAGAAAAACTTGGCACTCAAAGTCTTGTAAAAATGAAAGCTTAGAACTGTTTTATATATAATTAGAAAAAAATAAAATGCTATTTTTAAAAGAAAAAGGCGAAGTGAATGAAAGGGGGACCTGAAATATTTCCCTCAGTTATATATAATTTCCTATGGGGGCAAAAGATTCAAGGCCTTGGCAATTCTGAATAGAGAATGGGAAAAAAGAAGGGTTAGAAAAGGTTAGCTAGAATTATAACAAGAATAGTCCATCCTTATCAGGTAAGTGTTTTCAACAGACAGACTTAAGAAACTTCTGAGCTGGAAATTTCTTTCCCTTTTAGCGGGTAGAATTGATTTAGATAAAGATATAATTACTGAAAGGTAGATCACCCAACTCTGATAATCTGAGAGATATGATGACTAAAATATGATTGTATAAAACCATTGCACTATTCAATGATACCAGCTGCTTGGGGATGTCAAGTAAGATGGAAAATGTAGCCCAAAGTTATGGAAAATAGGTTTAAGAATATGATCGTGCATATACAAATTCTGAAACCTCTAGGTCATGGAGAAAATATTACAAGCAACAAGAAAAAAATTAAAATATGATGGAGGCACAGTTAGCATTACACAATACTTAACAGTGACTACAATAAAAAACTACAGGTCTTAGTACAGTATATAGTGAAGAACAAAAGAGCTGGCACTGCAACTGAAAATATAATACCTAGAGAAAGAAGGATAATTCTGAATTTCTTTAAGAAAAAGATATTCAATGGATTTTGTTGCAATAAAACCTGAGCTTAACAGAAAATTTGACATATTGACCCATGAGAAATATAAGATAAACATCAAAGACTAATTACAAGGGACTTAATAAAGATAAACTGTTTTATATGTGCTAATGTAAACCATATGTCTAACATTGTAATTAGTAATTTGATAGTTGGAACAAAAGATTGGAGTAGAGATGACTATAACTTGATTCCAAAAAGCAAAACCATGTAGGAAAAGGTAAAAAAAATTATGTTAAGTGAATAAGGGTGAGAGCAAGAACTGACATAGAGTAATTAGATAGGGAGACAGACTGGTAGGTGTGTAATTGAGAATGGGTTAAAAAGTGAACAAGATTATCTAGCTATCTATCTATCTAGAAGGGTATAAAAATCTTTTAACTTTATAAAGACAGAAGAGGGGGATGAAATAGGATAAGGAGAGGTTATAGAAGGGTGTGTAGAATAATGAGAATGGGATAAAGAGAAAGGGAAAGGATGAGGAGAGAAGAAAAGGGAGAGATCCTTGGAGAAAGGGGTTAGATTAAGTAATAGTATGGCAAGGTAGCAGGTGGAAGTAAAGTAGAGTAGTCAGCAGAGATAGGAAACAAGATAGAATATGAGGGATGAAAATACAAACAAAATGATCAGGAATAGAAATTATTAGAAAATTGGTAGTAATCATCTCACGACAAGGTTAAAGATAAAATATGTTTGATGTAAAAAGAAAAACAAGGAATCTGCACTATATGTTGATCATATTAATATTACTTTAGACTATCTACAATAGATAGTATTGGATATTGCTGTGGTATAAGAAATGAATTAGTGAATTTAGAAAAATGTGGAAAAATTTGGACTTGTGAAGAATGATATTATCCACCAGCAGAGAAACAGAGGACAAGCAAGCATAGCATTGACTTTCTTACATAGATGTATTTGCTATATATGTGTCTATAAGTATATGATTATAGATATCTATGTATATGTATGTACATATATATCTGAAATGTAAATTATGTGTGTATAAATATATCCACACTAACTGTAGCCTTCTTGGGGGTGGTGGGGAGAAAAAAGAATAAAGTAAAAAGTGCACAATAGAGAACAAAAGAAAACCTACAAGGCAATGGTAATGATTTTTCTTTTTCTATTTTGTATTTAAGTTTAACTTTTTTTAAAGTAGCATTTTCATTAATAGAGTGTGAATATTATTTTTTTAAATTTTATTTGCATAACATATGTGTGGGTAATTCTTCAACAATAACCCATACATACCTTTCCGTTACAAATTTTTCCCCCCAAGTTCCCACCCCTCCCCTAGATGGCAGGATATCCACTACATGTTAATTATGTCAAAATATTGGCAAATCGAATATATGTATACATATTTCCAAACTTATCATTGTTGTGCAAGAAAAATCTTATCTACACAAACAATATATCAGATAAAGGAAACACAATGTAAGCAAACATCAATCAAGGAATATGAGAATGTTATGTTGTGGTCCACATTTC
>JAJPUD010014028.1:0-42045 GCA_023553655.1 Myrmecobius fasciatus | reverse complement strand
AGGAAACTTCCATAGGACTGGGAAAAAAATTTTTTTAAAGAATTGGAATTTATTGAGGACCTTGGAAAAGGATTTTAGAGGCACGTTTTAAATATTGCTTGTTCATTATCACCATTCAGTCAGTAGAACCTTTTTATCTTTGTGGGAAGTTGAATTTCAGAATACAGTTATAGCAGGGGAATGGTTTGCTGTTCCAAGTTAGGAGTGTAACTGTAGGCTTTTGCCATAAGAAACTAAAATCATTGGAATTAGAGTAGTTATAGTTGTAAATAAAAAGAGAGAAGAAAGCAAATGGATCAAAAGTGTAGGGAGAGCTTATAGATTTCACTAACGTAAGAATGTTCAACATGTGAATGATTGATGTATATTCATACCACTTCATCACCTTGGAAAAGCTCTTTCAGCCAAGTAGCACAAGGAGTTTTTTACAACTCCTTACCTCTTCCAACTATAGCAACTTAGAATTTTCTTTGCTTTTCTTTGGCATTTTTAGTCTGTGGTTGGTGCAGAGCAAGGTCAGAAGTAGCAATAGCAATAGTATTATGCCTTTTCTCTGACTCATGTAACAACATCTTTTGCAGGAAATTAGTACAGAGCCTCTGCTGCCCTTCTGTCATCCCCTTTCTCACAATTCTCTTCTGTGTGTGTGCCTATTGGGCTACTTCTGTCCTGTCTACGATATCTCTGTATATCCCCCGTACTTAAAAAGCCTTTACCAAAAAAAAAAAAAAAAAAAAAAAAATCACTCTTAACTTTCTACAAACTGGCTTCTGACCTTATCTTTCAAATAAAACTGCTCTCTACAACCTTCCTACAGTTCTCTTAATTGCTAGTTCTGATGGCCTTTTCTTAGTCCTCATCCCTGACCTCTCTGTAGATATCTGCACTGTTGATCATTCTTTTTTCCTTTGTTACTCTCTCTTCTCTAGGTTTTCTGGACACTTTTTTCTCCTGGTTCTTCTCCTACTTGTATGACTGTTCCTTCAGTCTTTTGTGGATCTTATCCAAGTGGGCCTTCCAGGACTCTATCCTGAGCCCTTTTTTCCTCCTCTATACAGTTTCACTTTGTGATGTCGTCAGCCTCTAAGGATTCAGTTGTCATTGCTATGCTTGTCATTCTTTACTTATTTGCTTATGTAATCCTAACCTCTGTGCTGACTTTCTCACGTTTCCAACTACCTCTTAGATATCTTAAATCAGATTTCCCATGAACATCTTGAACCCAACAAGTATAAAACTGAATTCATAATTTCCCCTTCCTCCCTGAACCAATCCCTTCTTTACCTAACTTCTCTATTACTGTTGAAATACCACTTTCCCCTTCTAGTCATCTAAGCTTGCAAACTAGTTGGCATCCTCAACTCTTTATACTCTCTCATCCCCCATTAGCAAATCTTTTGCCATGACTTTTCAATTTTGCCTTCATAACTTTCTTGTCCACATCCCCTTATATTTACTGATAAGCCATCTTCTTCTCTTACCTGGATTATTATAATAACCTCCCATAAGACTGTCCATCCTCCAGTCAAAATGATCTTATTAGAATATAGGCTAACCATGTCATTCCCTACTTAATAAACTATAGTCACTCTCTGGTGCCTCCAGTCTTCTACCTATACATTCTCCCTACCTTCCATCTCTTGACCATGTATTCTATGAACCATTGGCGCAAGTCTTCTGACTCCTGGCATTTTCACTGCCTGTCCCCTATGTTTAGGATGCTTTCCTCATCTCTGCTTTCTGGTTTTGCTGGCTTTCCATTAAGTCCCAACTAAAATTCCACCTTGTACAAAAAACCTTTCCTTATCTCCCCACCCTTACTGCAAGAGGGAAGCTTTCTTGCTGTTTATTATCTCCAGTTTGTGCTATACATAGTTGTTT
Organism: Myrmecobius fasciatus; assembly: GCA_023553655.1. Classification (NCBI taxonomy): domain Eukaryota; kingdom Metazoa; phylum Chordata; class Mammalia; order Dasyuromorphia; family Myrmecobiidae; genus Myrmecobius; species Myrmecobius fasciatus. Next base: position 40,164 of record JAJPUD010014028.1, on the reverse strand, counting down.
ATGTGTTGTTCTCCTCATTAGATTGTGAGCTCTTTGAGAACAGGATCTGTATTTTGCCTTCCTTTATATTCGCACAGCTTAGCACAGGGTCTGCAGCATTGTTGTATTGTCATTCAGTGGTTCACTTGTGTCTTACTCTTGGTGACACTGTGGACCGTATCATACCAATACTGTTCATGGGGTTTTCTTGGCAAGATATAGGTGTGGTTTGCCATTTTCTTTTCTGATAACATGTTGCATAGTAGATGCTTGATAAATGTCCATCAACTGACTTGTAAATATTCTTCTTCTGTTTTTGTTGAATGTTCTTCCATGGTTCTGCTACCTGTCTGACTATTGCTTTTTAATTTCTGTTCAACCAAGATCCATGTCCTTCCCAGTGAGGAAAGTCCCAACTTTGGACTTTAGCCTGGACCCCTTTCCTTCTTTCTCTTCATTGATTTTCTCTTGGTGATCTCTTCAATTCCCATTAGTTTGAATGATCATCTTTATGTCAATGACTCCCAAATCTGCGTGCCTAGCCTTCACCTCTTTCCTGTCTTGTGGTCCCATATCAGTAACTTCGTTCTGATCATATCCATCTAGATGTTCTTTAGGCTTCACTGGATCCCAAGTGGAACTTAATATGTGTTTTCTTAAATCTAACCTTTCCTCTTAATGCTGTTTCTGTCGAGGGCTCTATGATCCTACTTATCAACCAGGTTCACAATTAAGTACTCATTCTCAACACTTTTTCATTTTCCTCACCTCCCTTATCCAATAAATTAAAACAAAATAAAAGTCTTGGTAATTCCAATTTGTATTTATACCCTATCTCCTTTTCTAGGCCTTTCATCTTTTTTTTATTAAAGCTTTTTATTTGCAAAACATATGTATGGGTAATTCTTCAACACTGACCCTTACGAAGCTTTCTGTTACAAATTTCCCCCCCTAGTCCCCACCCTTCCCCTAGATGGCGGGAAATCCACTACATGTTAATTATGTTAAAATACTTGACAAATCGAATATATGTATACATATTTACACACTTATTGTTGTACCAAAAAAAATCATAACTACAAGAAAAAAAATCAGAAAAAGGAAACACAGTGCAAGCAAACATCAATAAGAGAGCATGAAAATGCTATGTTGTGGTCCACATTTCATATCTCTCTCACACATAAATTTATTCCATCTCCACAGATCTGAGAGGTAAACTATACTATGTTCCTCTAATTTGCTTATAATATCACTCTTTATATCCAAATCATGAACCCATTTAGATTTCATCTTGGTATGTGGTGTTAGGTGTGGGTCAAGCCCTAATTTCTTCCACACTAGGTTTCAATTTTCCCAGCAGTTTTTGTCAAATAGTGAGTACTTATCCCAGAAGCTGGGGTCTTTGGGTTTATCAAACACATGGCTTTCTTCACTAAACAATTGGAACTGGTTTGAAACATTACGTTGTTGAAGAGAGCCACATCCATCAGAATTGATCATCGTATAGTCTTGTTGCCGTGTATAATGATCTCCTGGTTCTGCACATTTTGCTCAGCATCAGTTCATGCAAGTCTCTCCAGGCCTCTTTGAAATCATCCTGCTGGTCGTTTCTTATAGAACAATAATATTCCATGACATTCATATACCATAATTTATTCAGCCATTCTCCAATTGATGGGCATCCTTTCAGTTTCCAGTTTCTAGCTACCACAAAAAGGACTGCCTTTTTGCAAACATGTGCAAACATTTTTGCACATGTAGGGCCCTTTCCCTCCTTAAGAGCTCTTTGGGATATAGGCCCAGTAGAAACACTGCTGGGTCAAAGGATATGCACAGTTTGATAACTTTTTGAGCATAGCTCCAAATTACTCTCCAGAGTGGTTGGATCCATTCACAGTTCCACCCACAATGCGTCAGTGTCCCAGTTTTCCCACATCCCCGCCAACATTCATCGTTATCATTTCCTGTCATTTTAGTCAATCTGACAGGTGTGTAGTGGTATCTCAGAGTTGTCTTAATTTGCATTTCTCTGATCAATAGTGATGGGAGCACCTTTTCATATGACTAGAAATAGTTTTAATTTCATCATCTAAAAATTGTCTGTTCATATCCTTTGACCATTTATCAATTGGAGAGTGGCTTGAATTCTTATAAATATGAGACAATTCTCTATATGAAATGAGGCCTTTATCAGAACCCTTAAAGGTAAAGATTATTTCCCAATTTATTGCTTCCCTCCTAATCTTGTCTGCATTAGTTTTGTTTGTACAAAAACTTTTTAACTTAATATAGTCAAAATTATCTATCTGGTGTTCAGTTAAGAGTTCCAGTTCGTCTTTGGACATAAATTTATTCCATCTCCACAGGTCTGAGAGGTAAACTATACTATGTTCCTCTAATTTGCTTATAATATCACTCTTTATATCCAAATCATGAACCCATTTAGATTTCATCTTGGTATGCGGTGTTAGGTGTGGGTCAAGCCCTAATTTCTTCCACACTAGTTTCCAATTTTCCCAGCAGTTTTTGTCAAATAGTACTTATCCCAAAGAGTACTTATCCCAAAAGCCTAGGGTCTTTGGGTTTATCAAACACTAAATTGCTACAGTTATTGTCTAGGGCTTTCATCTTAACTTGGGCCCTCCTGACTTTTTACCTGACAATTAGAAGAGCTTCCTTGTTCTCCCTCCTTCTCTGATCTTCTTTCTCCAATATGTCCTCCACACAATGACCAAAACAGTTATCTGTAGAGTAAAGGGACTCCCTATTGCCTATGGGATAAAAATGCTCATCCCTTGGATGCCTTTCCCAGTTTTCTGCCTGCTTTTCAAGTTGTTAAGAGTTCCTTCTCCAAAAACTCTTTTCTTCACTTTTCTCTACCTGGTGTCCCCTTCTCAGTGTAATGTTCTGGAAGGTAAGGTAGTCAGATTTAGGAGGAACCCCTCAAAAAAGTTGTATTGTCCCACAGACTGTTGGGCCAGCATCTCTTTCTGTGGTGACAGCCCCAATTTGAATTCTTAGTTGGCCAATCTCATCACCACCACCTGCTGGTAACACAGAAGTGGTTTAGTTTTTGGTCTAAATAATAGCTGTAGCACCTAGCATGATACCTTACATGTCCTCCCAGGTATCTTACCTTTGCTTTAACTTCTGTGATGAAGTTCCCAGTACTACTGTCTACTTCTCATTAGCTTAGGGTAGTAGTGAAAAGAGAAAGAAGAAATTAGTCAGGTATAAGATTATTTTAAATATTTATTGCTTACTTTTATTTTTATATTACCTACATTTCTCCCTGTATTCTTATCCCTGAGATGCATAGGTAAGGAACATTGCATATAACATCAGATTTTTTGATGTGTTAATTAATTTTACAGAAAATATTTTAATAGCCTTCTATTCTCAATGTAAATAAAACTAAAGAGCCTTTGATTTTATTGCTTTGAGAGTTTCTTGATTTAGGGTTGTAAAAGTAGAAAAGAAGCAATAAGACTAGAAACAACAAATCAGTCATTGGAGCCTGTCCCTATGTCTCCTTCCATGTTACCTTCCCACTTTCCCCAAACTGTAGACCCTGGCTTCAGAGCCAAGAATAGTAGCCATAAATCTAGGCCTCTGCTCTCATATCAAGGGTTTGAAATTTTTTTCACTTATAAATTCAAAGTCTAAATTTATGTTTCTACAAAAATATATTCAAAGTGGCTGTGGATAACTGTTCCTAATGCTATTTACATTGCACTAAATTTCCAGCATATTATACATTAAATAAGCTTATGGTAACCACTTATAACAATGTTTCTGTTCTGAGTTGTAAAAGACATGCACATGCAAAGTTTTAAGCAGTCTCATAAATTTTAATCTGTCCAGAATTTTACTCAAAAATTTTAACTAATCACAAGTTAAAGTGAATATGTGGTATCTTTTAGCTGATTGCTAGGTGCTTTCTGTTCAGGGACTGAATGAAGTAAAATGACTTTTGATGTCCCTTCAAAATCTAAGATTCTGTGTTTCTGGTTCAGGAGTAATTTTACATGGATCTATAAAGCATCAGTGTTGCAAGAGACTTCAGAGGTCATTTAGTAAAGTACTGTATTTTATAGGTGAGGAAAATTATACTTGAATCAACAGTTATTTAAATCCAAAGTCTCTAGTTGCTGAACTTTCTAATGTCCATTATCAGATAGTCTTCTAGAGCAAATAATTTGTACAATGTTAATGTAGTTTGTTATGTTTAACTGTGCCATTTTTAGATAAAAATTTATTTTATTCTGGCCATTGTTTGGTCTCAAACTTACTTGATAATTTTAAGAGATTAATATTTATTAATATAGTTTCACAAGTTTTGATAGAACCCAGGTTCTAAAACATGTCAATAAATTTAACATTAACAAAAAGCTTAAAGTTTCCATAATTTATTCAGCTGATTCTTTCTGCTTTCTGAATAGCTTCTATGACAGTCTTGTCTGTGAGAAAAGCCTAAGTGTAATTTATATACTTAGGGATTTTTCCTTTACTAAATGGCAGTGGAGGGAAGAAAGATGAGCATATCTAACAGGTCAGAATGGCCTTGACAAAGTAAAAATTTTATATTTCACAATCATTTGCAAGTATATTTTGAATATGAAACTGTAAAACATTTTAACTTTCAGCAAAGTATGTCAATTTTTTATCTGTCTTAATGGAAGGACATGGTAGCATGAGTAATATAAAGCATATGATAAATATTGCTTTAATTCATTCATGTTTTAGGTCTTGGGAACTATAGGGTCAGAGACAATTTTAAGAATCTCTGAAGTGAATGTGTTTGCAACTGTGATCCATTTTGTTTCTATGAATAGTCCCACTCCTATAGTTTAGTTTCATTTAACTTGATCTGCTTTGCCAATTTACTTAAGGCTGTGACAGTGGTTTGGAAGCCATTTTTGTGTTGTTATCTTCAAATGATATTGAATTAGTTCTGAAAAATATAGTACAACATTCTTCTTTAAAAGTTTTGCAAACATTTGAAAAAATTTCATTTGAAAAAAAAATAGAAATACAATATAGGAAACAAGGAATGAGGCAAATTTATCTTTACTGAGTATAGGCCAATATGATTCTGGCTCAGCAGTAAGGCTGTGGCGTTTAAGTGACTTTGAGAAAACAAGGCATCCAGTGGGATGGTCTTTGCATCATTATCAGTTAGTCAAAAAGATCCTATGGAGATTAGGGTATAGAACTGCTTGGGAGGGGTCTGTGTCAAGATGACCTTTTAAACTCATTGAACTTCTCTGAATTGACCCTATTACTATCTGTGTCTTTGAGGTCCTTCAGACTGAGAATTACCCTTGACCCTATATATATAATAAACCAGATCTTCAGAGATTTTCCCAGCCTGGATTCATAAAACCAAGGATAGACCAAAATTGTCCTTTGTATTTGAAGAAAAAAGAACCAAATGGCTTGTCTGTTCTTTCTTTTATTCTTATCATCCTAGTATGTTCCAAGCATGCCGTTCTAAACTTTAGCCTCAAGTGGGCCTATTGTACAAAGCCACTTGTAATTTCCAGTCTGTCAGGTCCTCCTCCACAAAATTATTCTGTTATTTATTTTGTATTTGATTTATTTATTGAATAAATATATAGCAAATTGCCATCTTGTCCAGCTCTAGATATTGTTATATAGTAGGCTTTATCTCACATAAGACTTTGACTTGTTACAATTGTTTTGTTTAGTATTTTTTTAAAATATACTTTCTTTCTTAAATTTTCTCAGAAGCCACTTTGTTACATCACTTTAAATTAGAGTAGGAATAAGGAACTATTCATTTTTTTGTTTTTGTTTTTTTAATTATGATTCTATGTAATATATAATAACATCTATGGGAATATACAATATCCATTACCTTTTTAGCCTATATAAAATATTTTATTGCAATAAATATTAGTGTGTTAATGCTAATTGTAATTAGGCCCTCACTTGGTAATTAACTTTCTTACCATGTTGATGATTGCCATAAATACTGAAACTAAGGTGGGAAAACATTTTATGGAAGGATTAAGTAATAGAGTAGGCTAGAATTAGATGCTCCTGTTGTTTTCAGATTTAATTCAGCAAATATTTATTGAGTACTTTGTCACTTGTCATTATGCTTAGCTATGAACAAATGGGAAAAAAATAATAGCTAGCATTTATCTAGCATTTTAAAGTTTGCAAAACGCTTTACAAATATGAACTCATTTTTCCTCACAACCCTGAGAGATAGGTGCTATTATTATCCCCACCTTTACAGATGAGGAAACTGAGGCACAGAGTGGGTTAAATGACTTGCCCAGGTTCCCACAGATAGTAAATCATTCTCTTTGAAGCTGGATTTGAACTCAGTCTTGTTCACTCCAACTACAGCACTCTCTCCACTGCACCACCGGCTGCCTCCATGTACCAGGTACAGAAGCATGATGCTCTCTGAAGCTTTGAGGAATTTGCTGAACAGTGGAGGAGACAGTGGTACGGACAGTAGGTCCTATAGGTGTTGACAGAGGGTGAGAGACTGGGCTGGGCTGGAGTCATGAGGGGGACTTTATGCAGAAGATGGGGTTTTAGTTAAGAGACTGAAGGTGAAAATAGACAGGAGAGGATCATGACCAGGTGACTTTTGTTGTTTTTTTTTTTTGTTGTTGGATCTTCAAGTAGCCCAAGAATTTGGGTTTTATTTGTGATTTTTTTTGATGACCTAATAATAGAGAATTCACTGTATTTCTAAGAAAATAACGCCAGAAAGCAAGGTTATCTGGTTGTGCATTTTATATATGTATGCCTTGACATCTGGTTATGATCATATTTAAACATGTAAGCAAGCTTTTCCACCCGAGTCTAATAGTTTATTAATTATCAGTTATTAATAATAGACAAAAATCGTTGGCCATATGACCGTTTTTAAAACAGCCTGAAATTACATATATCCTTAAAATTGAAAAATAATGCTTATTTCACTTGTCTGCTTTACCTTTATGACTCAGGTGAAGTGTTTGATTACTTAGTTGCCCATGGAAGAATGAAGGAGAAAGAGGCCCGTGCAAAATTTAGACAGGTATGGAAAGTATTTTCCTGCTATTTTCAGTGACACAGATAATGGACAATGTCACAAGGTTGGAAACCAGAATTTTAAAATGGTATTTTTAAAAGTAAAATTCAGGTCTTTTAATACTGTAGTATGTTTTGTTATTGTTGTTATTGTATTTTTTTTCTTAAAGAAATAATCTCTGAAAGAAAAAAAATCCTGAATATAAAATTTAAACAGATATAGGTGGTTATTTTTAAGCCCTTATAAATGAATAATCAAGCAGCCAGATTTTTATAACTGTGATTCACCATATTAATACTTTGTATATTTTGGAATAGAGATAACATTCCTTGCAGATATTCCTATCTAGTTTTGTTTAGTATTATGCCACATATACATCATGAGTCTCTGGGTAGTAATAACTTTGAAATTTAAATATAATCTCCTTAGTCTCTTAAATGAACAGAAATGACATTAATATTCACTATAATAATTTCATCTGAAATTTTAACTGATATAAATTAGAGGAAACCAAAGAGCCCAGAAGTGCTGTTACAAACTTTTGATTTAATGTTTAAAAGAACAGTGTGGTTGCCAAAGGCAAGATTGAGTTAGAATATAAATTCATTTGTAAAAAACTTATCAAGAAATGTTATGAAAAATTATGATCAGTACCATCTCATTAAGCAAGGAGAAGCAGGGAAGTGCAACACTAGTTTAAAGAAGATTGGCAAAGAAAGTCAAGTAAGCAAAGACATCCCTATTATTTTTATTCAAGAATAAAATGGAAGGATGATTAGAAACAGAAGAAAAAGGAAAAGATTTGCAAAAAACTTTTCTCTATCAAAGATGGTAACAGTACCACACTTAAATCTAAATATCAGAGTCCCAAATATGTTTATAGAAGAGCTTAGAAATGGCACTAAAGATACTAAAAGCAGGAAAAGTAGCAGGTTTGGAACAAGGATATAGATGAGATATATGCTGGAGGCAATATGCTTGTAATTTTGTTGAGGGATCAATTAACAAGATAGCTAAAAGAAGAGAATATACCAGAATGGGGGGGGGGGGAATACCAAACCTTATTAATAATTCAAAAAGGTGGCTGAGAGAATATCAATAACTCCTGACCTACCTTCCTACTTTTCCTGTCCATATAAAATCTTTATGAGAGTTTTATACACACACAAACACACACACACACACACACACACACACACACAATTAGGGTAGGCCTACGTGGGAAACAAGCAACTTTTTTGTAAGTGATAGTTTTTGATTAGCTACAACATATGATTTCACAATTAGCTGAACGATTTATAGATTAGAATATCTATTTTGCTTACTTTGTTTATTGTGAAACAAGAAAAAAATTCTCAGACATTTTTGCAACAAGAAATTGTCTCTCTACATCATCATTCAAGACTTTTGGGAAGTTATCACGGTACAAATAACTGTTTGGTGATATTCTGATAATAAACATCAGGTGAGACATAAAGTAAGGTTAATTATTTCCTGAAAGTATTCTCCACTAGGATGCAGAAGATCAAACAAAGAGTCTAGGTCAGAGAATTCCCTGTGAATGATGAAGTTCTCCAGATACTCTTGTTCACAGATGAAATTGTACCGATTGCATCAAGTCCCAGAACACTGAAGAACCTTCTAGATGCAATCTGCAGCCACTTAGCAGTTTAGCCTATCCTGTGCATCCACACAGGAAACACCAAATGGATAAAGACTGTTATCTAGATTTCAGCATACATTTGGAAGGACATCCTATATATATAACACTTATATAACACTGGCTCAGAAAAACTGGGTCCAAAGTTGGAACAGGAGGAAGGGCAGTTGGATTGCCTTCAGCGATTTCCAAAACTCTTTTACTATCCCTGAACATTTCATAAAATCAAAGGCCTATCTTTTCAGTACTTACTTTTTTTAATGTTGGCTGACTGACAGTGAGACTTGTAATACCACTATCTTTGAAATTTGAGTAATGGAAAGATATGTGGTATATATGAGCAGGCAAACTGTACCTTATAACCTCTGAGAAACTGTAAAGAATAAGAGTAAATAATATCATAAGGAAAATAATTATAATTTGGTCATATGGATTGATAGGTATCATGTGAAGTATGAGAAGTAGAGAGAGTATTCCATTTGTACCCTCAGTATATTAAGAGAAAATGAGGAAGGTCTCTAGCATATTATGTAGCTCCTCTGACAGGATAGAATAGTCACAGCTAGATCAGGCATGAATGAGTTGCAAAGCATATTATTGGAGGGAATTTCCAAATCAGTAAGATCACAAATTCATTTGAGTATGTGCTAAGAACTGCTAAGCATTTGAGGATACAAATAGAAAATTGAGAGTTGCTGTTCTTTGGGTTTCTATTTGGGGGAGACAACATAATTAAAAGTAATAGAATATGGATCCTTAAGAAAAACGTGCCTAGGAATATATATATATATATTATAGAGAGAGAATGAGTTTTGGATATTGTTGTCCTAAATCTTCAAAGATGATTGATGTTGGTATTGAGGTTAGTATCCATGTTTTGTGTTTTAAAGGGAGATATGTTAGTTTTGTTTAGTGCTGTTAGGTGAACAAAGGATCTTATAAGCAAAGAAGAAATTCACATTCATAACTTTAATCGAGGGCACAGATTCTCATAGAAATCAGATGTGGAGTTTGTGAAATAAATCCAGTTTATATTAACTAAATGGCTTCTGAGATTCATCCCAAATCTGAGAATTGTCCCAAATGTGAGAATCTATGACTCTGTGAAGTTTGTTTGTTTGTTTGTTTTTTGTTTTTAATAAAAGTGAACTCTTTTACCTATCAACAGTACCTCTTTTCCTAAGGTTTCTTTTTATGACTCATAAAAATAAGTTTTCCTAATTACTTAGCTTATTATTAATCCTCCATTTTATAGTAAATAGCAAGTTTATCTTATCTAAAATTTATTATAGACTATTTAGGATCTTTCAGAAAATGGTTGCTCTAAGAATTTTTCTTTGCCTAATATATTGAGTTTTTTTTCTGGTGGCTTATTTTATCTTTCATTATACTGGAGGCCAATATCTTATGTGACCATAGATAACCAATTTTAGCCACAGAATGTTTCAGGTAACCCTCTTAAGATTGCAAATTTCAAAGATGTCGTCCATATGCTTTAGTGGAGGAAATTTTAACATTGGAATTTTTACACATTGAGGAAATAAGTCCAGATTTCCTCCCCCAAAATAGAAGAAATCCTAAAAGCACCTCATCTTGTGCCCAGAGCAATTTTTGAAAGTATTTATATCTATATGATCTTCATTGATTCCTATGTTCAAAAAGAAATAGCATTGATAACTGAGGCATTAAATCTATGCTTGGATGAAATCTAATTTTCTCTTATTCATCAGTTGAAATATCATAAAATTTTGTGTTACTTTTATTCCTTTTGGGTTACCGTGATATTTACATGAAAATCCTGCTTACAATTAAGCAGATTAGATATGTTTTGAAAGCTTGACATAATTTATTTTCTTAATTTTATTTTTTTAATATTATAAGTAAGCTGCTTTTGTAACCAATCCTACTCTAGAACACTTATTAAAGGTATAAGATCTACATTTGTGGAGTTGATGACATAGAAAAGGGTAATCAAGACAAAAAAAAATCACAAATGATTTTTAAAATTGAATTGTTTCCAAAGTAGACAAAGACTTGTTTCACAGAACTTGGAGTTGTAAGAGAGGGCAAAATAATTCAACATATTCATTTTACAGATGAAGAAATTAAGATCCAAAGAATCTTAGCAGTTTGCCCAAGGTCACACAGGTAGTAAGTATGTGAAGGAGCCAAATCCGTGATGTCTTCTGACTTCTGACTTATACCCTAAAAGAGTACTTCATAAAGTAGACACTAAAATATTTGTTGTTAATAGATTTGTTATTTAAATGGTTTTTGTGGAGGATCATAGAATCAAGAAGTGAGAACTGGTAGAGAGCTTAGAATTCAATCAGTTCAACACTTATGAGTCATTTAGATTGAGGAGGCATGGATGGATTGTCATCTGTATAACTAGGGTGAGTAGTTGAAGCATTTTGAGCTTGTGGATATGTTAATTAATTTAAATCTAATATGGAGAGGGAAAGGGATACAATTTTCTTGAACTTCTATTCCTATTTTTAATAATATTTGTTATTCCCTGGCATTATGTAAAAATATGTAATGTAAAAGAAGCTATAATACAGTTTTTAAAATTCTGAAAAACATTAACTTTCCACCAAGAAAAAAAAAAATCAGTCTTTTAGTTATTTAGTTGTATTTTTTATTAAAGCTCCCTTCTTGCTTCTAAATGGTATTTTATAAGATTTTACTATATTTTTATATCTTACATCATAAAATCCTCTTCTATAAAAATATATTTTAAGTTAATCCTCATAATGCATTTATGAATTGAATCACATTTTCCACAGGTAGTTCATTTTCTATTACAAATGAACCTTTTCAAACTACTTGTAAAAAACACTAGAAAGACAGTTTTCCTCCATAGCCACATTTATAGTGTTTCTGAATAGTCCAATTTATGTGGCCTTTTGATGATTAATCATTTTGATTCCTCTTCCAAACTTCAGAATACTTGATAGGGATATAATTTCAAGGAACTAACGCTGGATCTCTAGTCAAAAAAATCAGATCCTGACTCTGCTCTTTACTACTTTTGTGTCCTTAATCAAAGCACTTTATCTCTGTAATTCTGGTTCCTCATCTGTAAATTGAAGGACTGAGTGACCTCTAAGATACTTAAACTCTGAATCTTATAATACTGTGAAATTCTACATGAAATTCATTAGATGGTCATCCTAACTGGTAGACCTTATTGCAATGTTTCAATGTCAAAGGCTATAGTAGGACAAAGCAGGAAAGGCTTTGTTTTTTAACAACCTTTAAGGATAGTAGCAGTACAATTTACTCTCAAGTTCCATAGTTTTCCTTATTGCCTAGAATTCTGCAATATGGTAACACAACTAGAATTTTACCTGTGAGAACATAAATAGAGGTTATTACAAACATTCAGAGGCCAGTGGAACAATTTCCTTTAGAAATCTCATACATCAGAATTGCCTCGACAAATGTATGAGGCATATCGTTGTGAACCGTAATACATGGCATCTAGTGACATCTGCCAAGCATTTCTTATATTGATTTTTCCAGGTGGCATGGTAGTACCCTCAATGACCCGGCTCAAAAATTTTTATAACTCCAGTAACAGTGGCAATAATTTTTATGTAGGACATAAATGAGAGCTGCATGTGAAGTACATGACTCTTATTTATTTACAGAAGCAGTTATCCAATATAACTCTATTCTCTTGGAGTTGGATTATCAAATTTAATTATTATCATTATGATTATATATTAAAGAGTTTATTCAAATTAACAAAGTAATGTTAGAAGGGGCTTTTGTCAGCTCAGATGCTACCTTTTGCTACCTTATGCTCAGATGTCCTAGTCTCCCCCACCCACAGTTCTTTCTGTGAACTCTTCATGTATCTTATATGTACCTATTTATATCCATGTTGTCTTCCCCAATGGAATGTAAGCTTCTTGAGGGTGGGTCCTATTTTTAATTTTTCTCTGCGTCCTTAGCACTTAGTTCCCCTTACAAAGAGTAAATTATTAATTCCTTGTTAATTGGTTTATTGGCAGTGTTGCAATAAAGTGAATAGTTACTGTGGTAACTCATCTACATATGTACAGTGAAAAAAATGTTATAGCACATAGCTGATGGAAACTAATATTTAAAATCAACTGCTAGCCATTGTTGAGAATGACAAACTGATAAATGCAATTGTTTTTGCATTTCTTCATTCTATCCACCTTTCAATTCAGTATCTAGAGCTTCTTCCTTAAATTTGCCATATAAAGTTGACATATGCTTGCATGAACTAATAATTAATTTTAGATTCATGCCTCCATTGTCTACACCTCAGCAATCATCTTTGTTTACAAGTAGAACTTTAAAAATACACTTACGATACTCAAAAATCAGGTGCTCTTTTGTTATTTTTGTACCCCATACTACAATTAGAATAATTGTGTGAAACATTATTAATACCAATAAATGTTTTTCTTATACCATAATGTAAACACATATTTCTAGTTGCATAATGTAATTTGCTTGATTTACAACATATATTTAAAGAACGAACAAAAAAAATCCAAAACTTGTGGTGTTGAAGTTTTTATAGTGGTAGTCCTTACTATGAAATTCTTTCAGTATTTATTAATTCCATTGCATTACACAAAGCAATACCCCTGATAATGACTTTGGAAGGAACCAGTTCCTGCATTTGATGCGTGAGGAAACAGACCTGGAGTGATTAAGTTAAATAAGTTACTCAGCTAAATAAATATGTGACATATAATTTGAACCCAGGTCTTCCGCAAGTCCAGTGCTCTTTCCACTAATTCCACACTGCTGAATTACTACTCAGATTCTTTCTGTGTTTATATTTTAAAAATAGTTGAATGTGTTATACTACATTCTTATTTATAATTATGAGGTTCTACTTAGCATTTGTTCTAAATAGAGCAAAATGTCTTACAGCTGTTGTTTAAAATAAAAATTTTTTATTTGATAGATTGGCATTATTACTAATTTTTTTACAAGTATGGCACAAATATAGTAGTTAAATATCTTGCCCAAGTAAATTAGTGGCAGATTTCAGATTAAATTTCATTTTTTCTTTTTATTATACAGTTAGGTTATCCACTATGTTGGCAGTTTCAAAAGAGACGTTAGTGTTTATCTTTTACAATTTTTTTATATGTATTAACAAATGAGCTTTAAGTAACTCTAAATATCTCACTGATAAATAATTTTAAGGAAACTAGTTTATGTTTAATAAAATTGTCCCTTTGTGTGTATTTTAAACAAAACTTTGCTTTTTTTTTAATGAAAGCTGTCTTTAAATGAGTGGAAACATACTAAGAATTATTGTACCGGTGGAATCTGTAAAGATAGATCATCTTTACAAAAGCATAGAAAAGATCATTTTGAAAATAGAAAAAAAAAGAATAAGCTAGCTCATATAAGAGTACTTAAATTGCTTAAAGAAATTAAGAAGTATTTATTAACATTTTAAAGGGAGAATTTTGAATGTCAACTTGATATCTTTAAAGAAGAAATTTCTACTTATCAAAACTTTAAGCATTTCTCAATGGTTAAAGGAAAGCCACAGTGGAAAAATTAAATATAACTTTGGAATTTGAGTAGTTGATATTTGAGACATGCCTAAAATGTGAGAAAGGGAAGAATCAAGAAAAAAAATATTTCTGTATTAATAGTCTTTAATTTTTTATTAAACTGTTTTCCAGATTGTATCTGCAGTACAGTATTGTCATCAAAAGTGTATTGTACACCGTGATCTCAAGGTAAGTGGTTGGTTTTTTTGAGTTTATAAACTACAGTTGACATCAGAAGATTAATGGTTATTATTGATTATGGCTAGGATCCAGAAGCTCAAAAAATAGAAAAGTTTCTTCTTAAATATTTTATGAACTCTTGAATAAATAATTGTGTTGTCACTTTAATTCAAATATCAGAATGAGCTGCTTCAGGCCCCTGAAGAAAATTTCAGGTGGGTTTTCAAATATAAGCTCTATCAACGTTTGCCAAAGTAGAGATTCTTCTATATCAGGTTGCTGCCTTATGTGGCGGGGAAGGAAGGAGAGGAGGAATCTGGAATTCAGAACTTTTTAAGATGCATGTTAATTTTTTTAATGTTTTAAAGTAAAAGTAAAGTAAAGTGTGATTATAAATTCACCATGACCCAGACACTAGCTCCAGTATAAGTAGCTGCATAGTGCTCCCCACTGAGCCATTACCTTGTGTTTGTGGTCGGCAGCCTTGTGCTCCTGGCTTACCCACACTCCCCTTTTTCATTTTCAGTGGCTTAGAGTAAAGTTAACAGGATGAACAAGTATGGATGATTTAGGATCTTTGTGTTACAGATTTCATTAGATTTGTCTTTGACCCAAAACAGTCCCTCTTCCAAACTTTCTTATCTTTGTCAAGGATGCCATCATCCTTATAGTTACCTAAGTTTGTAATCTCAGTATCAACTGTGATTCTTTATTCTCTGTATATTCAACTATTTGCTAGGTCTTAATGATTCTGTTCATATAACATCTCTTGCATCCAATCTTTTCTCTCTATTCATATAACTACTAGAGTATTGTAATAGCCTCCTATTTCCTGCCTCTCTCATCTTCAATCTTCCTTCCCACAATGACAAAATGATATTAATTATAATTAATTAGGGATCCCTACATGGAGCAAAAGGGGGAATGTTGAAAACTTCCATAGCCATAGAAGGTCAATTGTAGGACTAAGCTGGAGCAGTAATGGGCGCAGGGTGTCTGTGATTATGTCAGATGCCCCACAATTGGTGACTGTTGAATGAGGGATGCTGTGGGTAGTCCTTTGGGGGATTGTGTCATAGCACACTTAGAGTTTGGACTCCCAACTTGGAAGACCATTGGTAGAGCTTACATTTGAAAACCCTGGTTCTAGGAAAACCCACAACTTTCTGAGGTAACTCATTGCAGTCTTTGGCAAGTGTAACTGTTAAAAAAGATTTCTTCCCATTGGACCAAAATATCCCCCTCTTCCTTACCCAAGGCAACACAACTACTGATCCTACTGATAAATGATTAAAGACAATTACATAAAGTAAAATTCCCTTTTTGATTGTCATATGTTTGACCTGATTAGAATTGTAGAATCATCATTCTAGCACTAGAATGAATTGAATATTGGATTTGAAGTCTGAAGAGCCTGAGTTTGACTCTCAGTGATGACACTAGACATGTGACCATAGCTTCTCTGAATCTCTTTTTCTTATCTGTAAAGTTGGAGAGCTAATGCATTGTAATACCAGCTTCACATGGTTATTATGGAGAAAATACTTGGTAAACTACAAAATAGAGATGAGTTATTATTAGATGGTCTAACACTTTCATTTTAAAGAGTTAAAAACTGATTACTTTCAAGAGTAAGAGGATTTGTCCAAAATCACATACTAGAAATGAAGAGCAGAGTTAGGATGAAAACTCATGTCTACTTTCTTCCGTATACCACCCCACATGAATTGTCTTCTGTTGAATCTATTTTCATTGGCATTGAGTGATTATATCAATTACTTAGAATGGCCTTTTAATTCTGAATATTTATTACATTTAAATACTTGTTTTGAAAGGAAATTTTAGCCAAAGGATACCAGTATATTGTAATTATTTTGAAAAAATGTTTTAGATAGTTTTTTCTCCAGTTCTGAATTGTAGTTCCTTAATTGGTATAGTAACAAGTAATCAATATGTGATTTTTTTATTGGCTTCTGGGTAATATTCATTCTTAATTCTTTGGACACTTTAATGGTTCATGATTTATAATCGAGCAGTAACAAAGGGTAGAATATTCTTGTTAAAAAAAATAGGCCTTGGGGCAGCTAGGTGGCGCAATGGATAGAGCACCAGCCCTGAAGTCAGGAGGACCTGAGTTCAAATCTAATCTCAGATACTTAACATTCCCTAGCTGTGTGACCTTGGGCAAGTCACTTAACCCCAATTGCCTCAGCAAAAAAAAAAAAAAACAATAGGCCTTTGTTTCTAGGAGATGTCTGGTTATGGTTAACTTCGTGGAAAAATTCAGCCTTTTCTCCTATTTTAATTCAGGGCTCAATCTGCTCATTTTCATTATTTAAGATATAGATAGAGTGGTAGACAAGTTTTATAAGCTATCCATCTCGCTATATATCATAGTAGGACTTGAATTTTTTCTATGCAGATGGTTAGCTCACATAATGGTACAAAGTGAAATTCATTAAAAAAAAAATAAAGTTATGAATAATTACTGAAATAAAGAATTCCATAAAGGAGATTTTTTTTAAGGTGGATTGGTCATGTGGCAAGAATGAACTTTATATATAAACAAGAATGTAAAATGGAATCTGTATGTAATGTAAAATGGAACCTGTATGTAAAATGGAATCAGAATGTATGTATAATATACAATCTGTGTACCATACTGAAACCTCACAGGAATAGGAGGAAGTGAAGGACTCCCAACATATTGCATGGACCTCTTGCTTGAATTTAGGAGAAGACATGAATAAGAATCATATAGGATGGATATTAATGTACTTTGGTAGGCACTATTGGAAGGAATGTCCATATTGATCAAATCATAAATCCACTTGAGTATTTAAATTGAATTTATTTTCCTAAAAATTTGCATTTTCCTACAAATATTAATATGTCACACAGCATCACAAATGTAATACCTTACTCCTTTTAAAAATGCTTTTAATATTTTTGGAATCTGAATCAAATTTATTTTCCTTTGGCAGAATTTGGAAACAAGGTAATATTTATAATTGGCTAGTTAGCTAATTCTTCATGTTTCTGTTACTTCTGGTAAGAGTTTCCCAGTCGTGTTTATTAAGTTAGTTAATATCATCTTTTTTTTTTTAATATGGGAAAGAAAGGTTTATTACTAGAGCTAAAGTATGGTCCTTATTTCTTTATTTTTGTTAAATACTGTGTATTAGCCAAATTAGCTTATATTTAAATTTTTCATTATTTCAATTTGTTTGTCTGCTTAGTTGTTTGGGGGAAATAGCTCATGAGTATAGTAGCATAGTAAATAGAGTGCAAAGCCTGAGTTGAAATCCACCCTCAGATGATTACTAGCTGTGTGACCCTGAGCAAATCCCAACCTCTGTTTCCCTCAACTCCCTCATCTGTTAAATGGACATAATTATAGCATTTACTTCCCACAGTTGGTATGAGGATAAAATAAGATATTTGTAAAGCATTTAGCACATTGCCTAGCACATAGAAAGCACTATATAATGTTAGCTATTATTATTGCCTCAGTTTCCTCACTTATTCACTGAAAGAATTGTCCAGCCTATATTCATATACCGGATAAGGTCTTTGGATAAATCTGGCATTAGTTCCCAGCTCTGATACTCACTGCGTGATCATGGACAGTTCTTTTAACCTTTTTCAGCTTTAATTTCTTTAGTTATAAAATGTGAATGAACCCTATAGTATTTATACTGTCAGAGTTGGGAAGATCAAGTGAAGTAACAGACAGAAAGCAAATCATAAATCATAATATAAATGTCAGGTGCTCTTATCATTATCATTGTAAACATGAAGGAGTTATGGGCAGATTTAAGTGAAAAGTGCAATTACAAGAATATATTGTAAATTTCAGTTTATTTAAAAAATCAGGTTTCTTAAAACTAACCTGGGAGCAGCTAGTTGGTGATGTAAGATAGAGCACCAGCCCTGAAGTCAAGAGGACCTGAGTTCAAATGTGACCTCAGATATTTAATACTTCCTGGCTGTGGGACCCTGGGCAAGTCACTTAACCTTAATTGTCAGGGGTGGAGGGGAACCTAACCTGAAAAAGTTTATGTAATGAAAGATAAATATATTAGCCTTTGAAGTGGCATTTGTAAGTATTAATTTGGATAATTGTAGGAAGAAGAGACTACTTTGAAGACACTGAGATGATGTCTAGTAAATGAGAACAGTAAAAAAAAAAACTTTTTTTATCTGAAAGATGGCTTTAATTAGGCAAAATGTGTTTTTATGTAAACTTTCCTTTGCAACTCATTCTCTTTTTCAACATTTTCCTTCTAGGCAGAAAACCTTCTTCTTGATGCTGATATGAATATTAAAATTGCTGACTTTGGTTTTAGTAATGAATTTACAATTGGAAACAAATTAGACACATTTTGTGGAAGTCCTCCCTATGCAGCTCCTGAACTTTTCCAAGGAAAAAAATATGATGGTCCTGAAGTAGATGTATGGAGTCTTGGAGTCATTTTGTATACCTTAGTCAGTGGATCTTTGCCATTTGATGGTCAGAATCTAAAGGTAATGGTTTAAATTCAGGATAAGTTTTTACTCTAAAGCTTTATAGCTTTAGAAGTCAGTTTTAGATAGATAAGATATATATATGTATATATATATATCTTCATATACATAAACATAAAAACTTTTTTTTTTCTGTCAAGGAACTACGGGAGCGAGTCTTAAGAGGAAAGTATCGAATTCCATTCTATATGTCTACAGACTGTGAAAATCTTCTGAAAAAATTATTAGTACTGAATCCAATAAAAAGAGGAAGCTTGGAAGTAAGTTATTTATGGAAACAAACTTCTGGAATGTAACTAAACATTCCAGGGATGGAAAAGCTTTCATAGAACTTTTGCAAAAATCTGTTCTTTTTAAGAAAATTGACAATTTTATAATGCATTGAGCTAGAAGAAATTATATTAAGAAATATGACTTAAATGGTTTATCCCTTGTCCAACGAGGGCTTCCTGGAAAGAGATTTGTTTATTTTTTCTGTTGCAAATTATTGCATATTGTGTTTTAAGACATGAAAGTAGGAATACAGTTGGCTTTTACTTAGAGCTGTGAAATCTCCTTGCTGAAAACATTAATTAGCTAGAAAAGATAGCAGAATTCTTTGAATGTGGTAAGTACTTAATATTATTTAATGAATTAAAATGTCACAACTTCAAATTTAACATAAGGATAATAATTCCTTATAAAATAAGTAATAATTCAAAATTCTATGGCATTTTAAGGTTTACAAAATGCTTTTGTTACAAAAAAACTGATATCAGCTAATGGAAAGTTTGAATAAAAATGTTCTCTGGGCCAGTATAAAAAAAAAAAAAGTTTTTAACTGGGACATATAGGAAGTGTTTTCTGAATATTTAATAATGTTATGCATCTCATGAACATTTAGTAAATATGGCTTATTTATTTTTATTTTTTAAAAAAAACCTATGGTATAACTGAAATCATATGTGACTAAAATATTAGTCTTAAAAATATCTAATGCCATCATCATCATTTTCTTCTGTTGCTATGCATTAAGGAAAAAATTATTCCTTGAATCCCTCTATTTTTAGAAATGTTATAGCATGTACTAAAATGATTTCAACGTCCAGCATGTGTTAATGCACTAGTGACATTTTTGTTTCATTTGTCTGCCTTAATAGAAGGGGTAGAAAATTCAGATAATTAACTTCATTTAAACTGTACTTTTTTAGTGTAGCAATTGGGCTTTCTGACACGGATTCCATGCTGGTTAGGAAGCATCCTAATAGTGAGCCATCCCTGTCTGTACAGAGCTCTCAGGTTAGTTTGGGCATTGTAATTTTTTTCCACAAGTATTTTTCACTAAAGGATAACATGTTTGTTAGAAGTCAAGAAATAGTAGAAATTAAGGGATAGTTAACTGCTGGGAATGATACTAAAACTATTTCTTTGGGCCAAAATAAGATCTGTTTTTTCTGAGATAGTTACTTAAATGTGATTTATTCCTTTCATTTTATGGTTTTGTGTGTGTTCCCCCTTTTTCTCCTCCCCTTCCCCCAAAATAGACAATGCAGATAATTTTTAAAATTGAAAACCTATGTACTGGGAAAGCCCAGCTTTGGGGAAGAACAAATAATGACATGTTTATTTTGATTAGGATTTCTGATTTCATGGGGATTCCCGTCTAGAAACTCTTTATTGATGAAAACCAGCAACTATTCTGCAACTTTTATAGACTTAGAGAGTTACCTGAGACATCAAATATTTTTCAGAGAACAGACTTGAACCCAAATCTTTCAGATTTTTAGGCCAGTTACCTGCCCTCCTCTTAGGATTTAAACTATTAATAATTTGAAGTTAACTGCAAAAGTCTGTATCAACACAAAAGCTTTTGAAATTCGTGATCTTCTTGTTCTCCCTAACCTTCCCCCTTTCTTTCTTCATAGGAACCTCCTTTTCCTGGGTTTTACTTTAGCAAGTGATTACTGCCCTGGAATGAAAACAATGAAATAATTGAATGATTAGATTGAAAGAGAATGTACAGAAAATGGTTTAGGGATAGGGATCATTTAAATTGCTCTGGGTGAATTCACAAAATTTACTTAAGTGATTTAAATTCATTGTAATTAAATTAGGATAACTTCTGCTCTTAGCTTTAAGAGTAAATGTCTTCAAAAGACTTTCAAAAAAGTTTGAAAAACCAGATTGCCGTTATGGTGGTCCTGGTGACTAGATGTTTTGGGTATTTTTTTTACATTATAAACTCCCATAGTACTGTCACCTATAGAAAAGCATCCAAGCTTGTGCAATCTGAATCTCTGACAACTATGTACAAAGTAGAAGTATTATTGTAATTATTTCGATCATTTTGTAGAAACCTGTTCCCAGAAATGACTTTTCAGAGACAAAGAGAACATTTAGAATTTTTAAACAGCCTTAAGAAATTGCCTTTGTTGTAGCAGAGACTTGTATTGGAAACCATAAATGAAGAATCAATAAATTATGAATTGAAATATCTTATTACTTAGCTTTCATAATTTCTTCCTTCTCCCCCCAAAATTGTTCAGATTAAAAACTGTTTTGATGACTTCAGTGAACTAATAATTAATATTTTTACCCCATGTATTTATAATTTATTTAGATTTATTAATAATTGTCCTTACAGATTCATTCCTTGGAATACATATATAAATTTATTAATCACCATCTTTACCTTTTCTTCCTCCCTCCTGGAGGCATAGTGAAAGAAAAAGTAATGAAATCATTGTTCAGTTCTGCTGACTCAACATAGATTATTTGAATATCTAGAGATCTCAAATGATAGGTGTTTTCCATGTTGTTATAGATGAATATGTACTGTCAACTTTTGATAATTGCACTAATTGACAGGAGACATGGTACAGATAATACTAAAATGATATCCTTGATCTTAGAAGCTGTTTTGGCCCTTAAAATTGGAATATGAAAATACACAGTGACCTAAGAAATGACAGTACTTCAAACTACTATACTATCCTATATATGACCAACTTGGGGAAAAAAATTCTATGACAGGAATGGATTATTTCTCAGATCAACAGCCTAAAGACTTTTTTATTTCATCTTCTCCTTGCTCATTCTCTTACTCTCTTCTCTCCTTTCTCTAATTTATAATTGTGAGGGAATTTATTGTGAAATAAAAGTAAATTAGGAAAATAATTTGATGTCCAAAACAAATACCGTTACAATTGAAAGGAAACTTGGGGATCAACTAGTCTAACCCTCTCTTTTTATAGATAAGAAAGTTGAGGCCAGTGAAATTAAGTGACTTCCCAAAGTCTTTTTTTCTTTGTAGCTTCTAGATTGTTATCTGTAACATAGTTAGGTATTCACAGGAGAAGTTATAATAATAGCTTGAATTTAAAGATTTAAAGGGTTTATTTTGTCATTGTTGTCTTCTTTTAAAAAAAGTTTTTATTGTTATCTTCTGTTTTGTACATCGATGGTTATCCCCAAAATCCCTACTCTCTATCCCTTCCAGAGAGCCATCAACAAATAGTATTTTTTGAAGAGAGAAAAGAAGTTGGCATCATTAATTGATAAGATAAAAATAAAGTCTGAAAATATATTCATTGTATAAAAACTATGGACCTCCTTTCTCTAAGAAAGGTTGGGTTAGAGATATATTTTCTCATCTCTGTTCATTTAATTCATTATTGATCTTTATAATTTTTTTTACATTCACTTTTAATTTTTTTTGGTGTGACATTCTTTCCATCTACATTATTATAATCACTGTATCTTGTTTTCTTGGCTCTGCTTACTTCACTCTGCATCAGTTCTTAGTTATATTTTCATGATTCTCTATATTGATCAACACATGATTTCTTACAACATAGTAGTATTCCATTACATTCTTGGGTTATAATTTGTTTAACCATTCTTCAATTGGTGGGCATCTATTTTGTTTCCAATTCCAGTTCACAAAAAGGTATGCTGTAAATATTTTGGAGCAATGGGGACTTTTTTTTTTCTTATTGATGACTTCTTTGGTATATAAATCCTGTAATGGCGTCTCTGACTCAAAAGTGTGTGTGCATTTTAGTTGCATTATATACATAATTCCAAATTGTTTTCCAAAATGTTTGTATCATTTCACAGTTCCACCAGCAATGTATTAGTTTGTCTGCCATTCTACAACCCCTCCAATATTAACTATTTCCACTTTTTTGTCTTCTTTGCCAATTTGCAAGGTGGGAAATGAAACTTCAGGATTGGTTTGATTTGTAGTTCTCTTACTATTAGTGATTTGGAACATTGTTTCATGTGGTTAAATATTTTGGTACTCTGCTTTTGAGAAATGTTTGTATCCTTTGACTACTTATCAATTAGACTGCTTCTTAGTTTTACATATATTTTGTTTATATAACTTGGTACAAAGGGTTTTTAATTTATTATCTCATTTGATAAAACAATCCTGTGAGGTAATACTGTTATATCCATTTTTGAGTAGGAAGAAATTAAGGCTGAAAAGTTAAGTAAACTGCCCAAGGCACACAGCTAATAGAAAACTAGTTTAATGTCTAAGGGAGGATTTTAACTCAGACTTTTCTGATTCCAAGTCCAGTACAAAGTCGAAAACTCATTAGAAGTTGTCCAGATTTCTATATGGCTTTTCATGTTAGCCCCCCAAAAAATTTTAATAGGATTTCTATCTGGCAAATCTTAAATTTGAACCTCTTTTGTGAATGTAGAATTTAAATATGTTTATATTGTTGTGGAATAATTAAAATGATTACTTATCAATATCTGACACTATTTTGTTGGGTTTTTTCATATTGTCAATAAATTTACTCCAGTTCTATTGACAATGATAGCTAATATAATTTCTTTTATTAAGTTCGAATCATGTTTTTGTCAGTTTTTCATTGGAATCATCTAGTCATGCATAACTTAATTTACTTCTTTCTTCCTGTACTTTACGGCATCCAGCCTGTGGATAAATGAGGACCCTTTTGTTGTTTGTTTGGTTTTGGGAGGTGGGGGAGAGATTGCCAGGCAGTTGGAGTTAAGTGACTTGCCTAGAGTCACAGAGATAATAATAATATGTGAAATCAAATATTAATGGCAGGGCCAGTGCTCTAGATTCACTGCACCATCTAGCTGTCCCAGTGACTACCAGTTCTAGCAGTGACCACCTCTGCCTTCTGCACATGCAGTGTCTTTTTGAACTCCCCAGTAGTTTCCAAGGCTAACCCAGATGGCCAGAACAGCAGAAATATCCAAACATGTCCTGTTTTTTGTCAACAATTCAATTCAACCCCTTTTAATATGTTTTGCTTGCTTTCTTTAATGTATTCACAAGTGCCATCCCTAAATTTAGGATTTGGAAAAAACTAATTAATTACCTGTGTATACATGTATTCTCCCTCACAATCCCCCTAGCTTAAAAGTAACATCAAAGAAAATATTCTCTTCACTTAAGTACATGCATAGAGACACTTTTTATTTTGTTCAGAAGTGACAGCTGCTATTGCTAAAGTATGTTCCTGTGATGTGGAACATGCATTGTTCTTGGTGTAGGATAGAGTATACCAACACTTGACTGAAAGAAAGTGCTTGCGATTGTCCAGGATGAGAAGAAAAGAAAGAATCTGCCATCACTTTACTCTTCTACCTCTACCCAACAACCTCTCTCTTTACTCTCTCCTTTCTTCCTTTCTTTGGAATGATGCACCAGTCCTGCAAGGAGCCAGAGGATGAATTGCAACAGCTCCATCCACTCTTGGAGCAAAGATTCTTAAAATCAAAAATACACCTGGAAAATTTTTTTATTATTAAAACTTTTTATTTGCAAAACATATGTATGGGTAATTCTTCAACACTGACCCTTACAAAGCTTTCTGTTACAAATTTTTCCCCCTTAGTCCCTACCCCTCCCCTAGATGGCAGGAAATCTACATGTTAATTATTGTTAAAATACTTGGCAAATCTAATATATGGATACATATTTCCACACTTATCATTGTTTGCACCTTGACAACTTAAAAATAAATATCCCATTTGATTCACTTGTGAATCATCTCTTTTTTCCTTTGGCTCTTAAAAAAAAAGTCAGCCCTACTTAAATAAATATCTGTGTATTTCTAAATGACGAAACTCAGCATGTCCCAAACCAAAACTCACTGTCATCCAGCTCTTCACCTCAAATGAATCTTTTGTCTTTTAGTTTCCTGATTTCTTCCAATGATCCTATCAAGCATCTAGGCTTGGAAATTTTAGAATCATCTTTGATTCCAGGTTGTTTGTTCCTCTCCATTTCTATTCCACTGTCCTAAGTTAGGCCCTTTCTTTAACTTCTCAAATACTGCATTTGTCTCCCAGATGGTCTCATTACTTGTGTTCTCCTCGTTCTAGTAATTTGTATCTATGGCCTCCAGATTAATTGTCACAAAACATCATTTACTTCCCCTACTCAAGGACCTAAAACAATTAAATCAAGTCCAAATCCTTCCTGTGAAGCTTCAAAGCTTTCTGCAGCCTTACCTTTTCTCTTGCCAGTGAAATCCATGTCCTTACAGTTCCTACCTCCTCGTTGTTTAGGGCCTATCTCAAGTCTCTCCTCCTTCACAAAGTCTTTACTGAAAATTCAACCCATACTGATATCTCTCCTTATGAATCTTTTCTCCTCTTATGTTTTTACCTCTTCTTTCAATACTTTGTCATTTAAATACAAATCAATATCTAAAGATATCTCAGGGCTTCAAGTTTCCTCATCTATAAAATGACTACCATGAGTTTATGTACAATATTATATTTTATGTATTAAAGCCTATATGTAAAACATAGAAAACATTAGGTGTTGCACTAGCATTCATGTAAAGTAAAATACCTAAAGGAAGATCTACTACATGTGACATAGATTTTCTGTGGAGGATCCATGGAAAAATATTGACCAAAAAAAAACCATACAGATGAAAAAAAAAAAAAAAAGGTTACAGATACTGATGAAAGAAATACTAAACTGATGATGAGATCATAAATCCATTGAGTACTCAAAATGCCACAATGATCTAAAATAAATGTGCAAGGACCATAAGATAATATTTCAAAGTTACTGAATTTTTGGTGTGGATATTCCTTCCACCAGCGTATATAGCACCTTTAAATAATATGGTAGATGGCCTTTAAAACAAAATGCTTACTGTTTACCAGGTATTGTGATGAAATGTGATGAGTACAAGGGATACAAATTTAAGCCAAAAGAAGAATAGTCCTTTTCCCAGTAGGAGGCTGCTTCTAATACAGGAAGATAAGGAATTCATGAGGAAAAGGGAAGGGAACGAACATTGGTCATACTCCTACTATGTGCTAGTCATTGTGCTAAGCATTTTGCAATGTTAATATTTGCAAAGTACTTAGCACAGTGCTTCATATAGTAGAAACTTATAGGAGCATGGTGTCAACATCTATAAAGTCAGAAGTAGAGCCAGGAAGTAAATAGAGCTTGGTCTTTGAGAGTTGTTTTGGTCAAAATATTCATCATCTTGGTAGCCACCTGTTAATACTTTATTCCAAATTGGACTAGGCTGGTCCTTGATATAACAAATATTTATTCCTTAGGCCCATAATCAAAGAATTTTCAGTATGGTAAAACCTAATATAGTTTGTGCTGTTCGGTCACGGCCTTTAAGAAAGAACACTGTGTCAAGTAACTTTTCTTACAATTTTAAAAGGCCTTGAGGGATTGTTTAGGTTTCGTATGACTTTTAAAAGTCTGTTCCCAGGGTATCTATGTGGCGCAGTGGATAGAGCACCAGCCATGAAGTCAGGAAGACCTGATTTCAAATCTGGTCTCAGATACTTAACACTTCTAGCTGTGTGACCCTGGGCAAGTCACTTAACCCCAATTGCCTCATTGGGAAGAAAAAAAATGTCTGTTCCCAGGGGCAGCTAGGTAGTACAGTGGATAGAGCACTAGCCCTGAAGTCAAGAGGACCTGAGTTCAAATTTGGCCTCAGACACTTAATACTCCCAGCTGTGTGACCCCAGGCAAGTCACTTAATCCCAATTGCCTTAGCAAAAAAAGAAAAAAGTCTGTTCCCTTTTTCTTTCAATAAATTTGTCAAAAATAGACATTGCTGGAGCTTAATGTTTGAAGGACGAAAGATTTTAGTTTTGAGAGTGTGAAGAGCTAAAATCTCTTGAATAGGGTCACCTAGTTCAACATTTCCTGGTTCTTTCCACCCTTCTAATAAAGGATGTGTATGTTAAATAGTAGAGAAATCGGCAGTAATCACCAAAAGCCCTTTTAGAAAGTATGTCATCACTTTCTTCAACCTCAGAGCAGCTTTTTTTAATCATCAGCTGACTAAATCAATTCTTTTTCCCATTTGCCACAACTGTCTACTTAAGTGACTATAATAATAGTACTTTATTTTTAACAAATATAAATCCTCATATATATAATAGGTATATTTTAACCACATTTTATTGAAATAAAATCTCCTATTGGTAGAGGAATACCTATACCTACAAGAAATCCTTAAAATAACTCTTGGTTGCCTCTTCAGAAAAATACTGGTATTTATTTCTTGCCTCTGATTTTTTTTTTAAACATGACTAGAGATTAGAAGGGGCAAGTGAAGGATAAGAAACACATCAGGATGAAAAGTTCATATCCCTACAGGTATTTTGACTTTATAGAGCAGAAGCTAGCTCTATCCTTTATAACTAGCTGATTGGTCTTCCTTTTATTTCTCTTGCCAGAAACATTTCTTAATCTCTGAGGACCATTCCTGGTTTTTCCCATTGTGTGATGAGGGTTCCCTCATCACTGATTGTTATCCGATGTCGTGATTTTTCACAGTTGGAATATGGAGGGCTCACCAACTCAGTTTTCTTTTTAATGTATCAACAATCAGACAGTGAAATGAAGTTACTATTCTAGAGTGTAACAAACAAATAGAATCTACTGTCATTATTGTCTAAAAAATAATAACAAAAATAAAAAACACAAACTCTAAATTTACACTGCACATTAATATTAACAAACATATACAATTTACTTGCAAAATCATATGAAAATATCCTTAAAATCCTGATTACTTGGTATAGGAATATTTGGAACAACCTTTGGAACAACTTAGTGTATCCAAGGTAATCCCAGTAAACTTTGGGATGCCATCTGCATCCAGAAAAAGAACTATGGAGATTGAATGTAAATCAACACATACTATGTTCACTTCTTTTAAATAATATTGAAACATCCAGATTTATAACATGCATCAGATAATATAGAGCATTTGAGAGCTTTTTTTCTTTAAACATTTTTACAATTCAGAGTTTCTGTCATTTGCCTTTATCTTTTTCCTCGTTTCCATCCTGACTTTGACCCTTTCTAGGTTTCCAGGTTAACTTTCCTGTTGCTCTCTCAACTCAGAGCCATTTCTGTTCCTTGGCTGGATCAGACACCACCAACCTATTCTTTCCTCCAACTCTGCTTTTATTTCATATCTCACCCTGTTCCTAGCTCTCTGCTTTGATTCTGTATTGTATCTAATGAATAACTCTTATTCCTTTCCTGATGATTTCTTCTTTTCTGTGCCCAGTAAATTAAGATTATTTTTCACACATATGCATCAGGTAGGGAATATAAGAAAAAATATATATTAACTCTTCAAGGACATTATTCTAGGTGTTTAAGACTATGGGTTTCATTTAAATATATGTTCTTAGAACCAAACTCCAAATAATAATAATTTGTTACTACAGTTAATATTCAGAAACAACACATCATATACTCCTTTTTACTTGTTGGAGAAAGATAAAAGAACAGAACCTTTTGGACTAACAAGTGAAACCTAGACAATAATGGCATCTCTCATGTGAAACTTTATTACTCATCTCCATGAGAATAATTTTCTCCCATCCTTGAGTCTTCACATAAATTTTACAAAGCTTCTGATTTAGTAATTGATACATTCACAATTACAAAAGTAGAGTTGAAATAAATGGTAGATGTTGAACTGATTGACCAAATATAATGTTGAGTTTATTTCCTAGCAAATAATGAAAGACCGATGGATGAATGTTGGTCATGAAGAAGAAGAACTGAAACCGTATACTGAGCCTGAACCAGATTTCAATGACACAAAGAGAATAGGTAAATATTAGAGGTGGCGATATAAAAAAAATCTTAAACACTGCGCAGCTAATATTTCTGTAGTGCTCTCAGGTTTGCAAAGCATGTTGCATACATCATGTCATTTCACCTTCCCAATTTCCTTGTTAAGTTACTCTTACAGGTATTAGTATCACAGAGCTCAAGGAGCTTCAGTGACTTGCCCAGGTTAACCACAGGTAAGGGTCAGAGGTGATGTCTGAATGCAGGTCTTCACTGCTATTGACACTATACCACATTGATTATAAATATATTTTTATAAATTGGGAATATTTATTAAATATTTACATTTTCCTCTGAAAAAAAATTAGTTTAAAAGTCAATTTTTTTTAGTTGATATTAAAATTTTAAGTTTCTAGTCTCTCCTACATACATTAATCTTCATCAAGACCAGTTAGGACACAAAGAAACTTTAAAACAGTTTATATACTTGTACAAACATTTGCCATTTCTTCTTCTGACTCTTCAAAAGAATAAGAAATTATTAAGGAATACTAGAGAAACATGGTGTATATTTCAACAAAAATCTTAAAGGGACAAATTTGAAATAACATTCTGAGTTGAAGAGTGCTTCTCATTCTCACATCATCAACAAGGGCTGCTCCTAATTGTTCCCTTTCCTTTTTTTTTTTTTTTTTTTTTGGTCACCTCTTCCATCCTAAATCTCTGTGTTAGAAGAGTAACTCTTGTTAATCCTTTCTTCTGGTGGCATTAACTATTCCTGTCTTACCATTGGAATATCTGATTTAAAAGTAGGACAGAAAGAAGAACATTCTAGAATGTTTTTCCATTGCATGGGAGAGAGATGATGGAATTCAAGTCCTTCAGAGAACTGAAACACTGTTCCTACAGATCAGGGAGCAGAAGTCGAGCAGCATATGGTTGGATCACCTTCATCCATTGCCTTGAGTGTTGGAGGCCGTGGATGTAAGTGTATCTTGCTAGACAAGGGAGTCCAGCTCAGGAGTATAATAGGCAGTGATAATAAGCTGAAACCATGAGGATCTGGATAATCAAGAGTATCCAGTATATGTATACATACAGTAACTCAGAGGTTTAAAAATGTGTTCTTAGTACATTGCAAGATCAGGATTTAATTTGTCAGATTTAGATTTTGTTGATGTGCCCTTTTTTTTTGTTTACAGACTATAGTCTGTTTATCAATTAACAGTAGTTTGTGGTTTCTGAATTTTCTTCTCTGTAGACATTATGGTAACAATGGGTTTTTCAAGAGATGAAATAAATGTATCCTTAATAAATCAGAAATATGATGAAGTCATGGCTACTTATCTACTTCTGGGCAGAAAACCACCTGAGGTAAGTATTTCTTCCTCATTTTATAGGTCATGTAAATAATTGCAGTTTACTGAATGTGAATACTAAATGTCATCAGTATCCTTGGTGTGTATGTGTACAAAGTATAATAAAAAAGAATTTTATATATTTAAATCTATATGCTAAATTCATCTTGGTTACTTTACTAAGCTGACTTGCTTGTGATTTTTTTCTGACCTTCTGTTCTATGAGTTTTTCTCTCTTTTTTTTTTTTTTGACAATACTATTGCTGACTTTCCTCTCCTACCTGAATTAGCCTAGTGAGCAGTGGGAAATGTAAAAGAAAAAAAAAAACTACAGTCTTTGTAAGAAATAGGCCAAATCAAGCAATATCCATCACATGTATGCCATGTCCGAAAATGTAACCAAGCATCAAAAGTTTCCTATATTACTGGAGAGTTGTGTCTTATCCACAGTTACCCGACTGGAATATATCAAAGACTGAAATTGAACTCATGTCTTCCTGACTGCAAGACCAGCCCAATATTCACTCTGCAATACTGCCTTACCACTAGTTTTTGTAATATCCACAAATACCAAATGCTTAATAATCTATGGGATTTTAGAAAAGAATTTAATTGATGCAAGGTGCAGTGTAACCCAACTTGTATTTGTAACCCAACTTCATTTCTCTGGTTTATAGTTCTAATGAAGTTTGAATTAAATTTGTATTGGTCATTTGATAGTAACTAAAATTTGAGAAAATTTTGATAACAGAATATATGCTTAAAGAGGCAGCTAGATGGCACATTAGATAGATTGGCAAGCTTTTAATCAGAAAAACTCATTTTCTTGAGTTCAAATCTGGCCACAGACACTTACTAGCTATTTGACCCTGGGCAAGTCACTTAACCCTGCTTGCTTCAGCTCCGCATCTGTACAGTGAACTGGAGAAGGGAAAACTGAAGACCATTCCAGTATCTTTGCCAAGAAAATTTCAAAAGAGGTCATGAAGAGTCAAATATGTTGAAATGACTAAACAACAATAACAGTATTAAAATGTTAAAATACAAATCTAGGGAAAGGTAAGATAACAATTGAAACTTAATTTTTAATAAATACCATACTTCTTATTGAATGGGGAGGAATTAAGGGTAAAGTTTGACACTCTAAAAATTCTGGGAACCAGTGGCCACTTAGTCAGCAAAGAATTTTTAATTATGCCCCACTTTTATGGTAAAGTACTATAGAATAGCTTGTTAACATGGGCTCTGTGTTGACTATACTAAAGTCAGAGTTACAAAACAGCTAAGCCAATCAGAAATGCTTCTGAAGTCCCAATCTGCATGACATGCCAGTGATCCTTTGCAAGTGAGCTCTAGCCGAATTTGAAGATGCCAGTAGCAGCCAGATACCAGAGAAACAACTTTGAACAGCAAGCAGCTGGAGACTCAGGACCTTGCTTGGGACTTTTTAAACATCCTGCTGCCTGATGTATTTTGTCTACAGATGTCTTCTCCCTTTACCTACCAGAAAACTTCTGGAAACCTGTTATCACCCCTTTTCCACTCTTCTTTGAGGAGCTGTAATCAGGCTTTTTTTGTTTAAGGTACCCTCTTTTGGGGTCTGCGTTCTTCCTTTAACAAGATTTAAAATATCAAAGTGGTAAAGCAAATGTACGTTATTTCTTTTAGATCTTTTTTTTTTTTTTTTTAAATCTTGATGTCCTTTCTCTTGTGCTTCTAGTTTGAAGGAAGTGAATCTTTGTCCAGTGGTAACTTGTGTCAGCGATCTCGACCCAGCAGTGATTTAAACAACAGTTCTATGCAATCGCCTGCTCATCTGAAGGTCCAGAGGAGTATATCAGCAAATCAGAAACAGAGGCGTTTCAGTGATCATGGTGGGAAGCATTTTCAAACAAATAATATAATATACAAAGTCAGCAAGCAAGCATTAATCATTCAGGAAGCATTCACTAAATGCTTACTATTTACCAGGGACTGTGGATACAAAAAAAAGCAAAGCACAGTCCTTGTCCTCAGAGAGTTTTTTTCTAATGGGGGAGACACCATCCAAATAACTAAGTACATGCAGAGCACATACAGTGTAAGTGCCTAGGAGAAAACATATAAACAACTATTTACAAATTATATATACAGAATAAATTGGAGGTAACTAAGAAAACCAAGAGGGAAAGTGTTAGCATTAAGGGGATTGAAAAAGATTTACACTTAGCTGAAATTTGAAAGAAACCAAGGAGGCTAGAATGCATTTAGAAAAGGAGGGAGAGGGATCCAGAGTGAAGAGACAGATGTCTTCTTCTAGGATCAACAAGGAGGCCAGTACCACTGAAATGCAAAATACTTGAGTTGGGAGAGGATGTGTAAAGATAAAAAGACTGGAAAGGTAGGAAGAGGTCAGATTACAGAGAGCCTAACAGGGAATTTCATATTTGATCCTGGAGATAATAGGGAGCCCATTAGATTGATTAGAGATGTGACTTGTACTTTAGGAAGATCAGCTTTACAGCTTGCTAAGTGGAGGATGGGATGGAGTAGGAAGAAACAGAAGCAGGGAAACCAACCTAGAGGCCATGGCAGTAGTCCAGACATGGGGTAAGAAGAGCTGGTACCAGCATAGTTACAGTGTTAAAAGAGAGAAGAGGGCATATTGGGGACATAGTATCTCTTTAAAATGTTATTAAGGTAAAAATGACAGGATTTGGTGACTACTTGGATATGGTGAATTTGAAAGAATAAGAAGTTGAGGATAATATCTAGATTATAAGTCTAGATGATTAGGAGGATGGTGGTATTCTCCACAGAAATAAAAGTTGGAAAGAGAAGGGTTTGAGGAGAAAGATAATGAGTTCAGTTTTTTACGTATTGTGCTTAAGGTCTTTGTGAGATATCCAATATCTGTGTTGTATCTTTTGTGTATATGGACAGGATTAAGTAATATAGAAAGTTGCAGCTGGGTAAATAGGTCTGGGAATTATCAATATAGAAATAATAATTAAATCTATAGGAGCTGGTGAGGTCCCCGAGTAAAATAGTATTGAGGGAGATAAAAGGATCCAAGATAGCTTTGGAGGGACACACAAGTAATGGAAGTGAGTTGGATGAATATCTAACAAATGAGACCAAAAAGTGGTCAGTTATTTTGGAGTAGCACCAGGCCATAGCAGTGTCATAAAAAAATTAATTTGAGAACATCCAAAACAAGAGGGTAACCAACAATGTCAAAGGTTGCAGAGAGGTCAAGAAAAATGAAAATTTTTAAAAGGCCATTAGATTTGAAAAAAGAGCCTTAATAACAGAGATAGCAATATCAGTTGAATAATTTTGAGGTCAGAAAATGGATGGCAAAGGGCTAAGAAAACTGAAGAGAGGAGAAGTGGAAGGATCTAGCACAGATTTTTTTTTTAAGTTAAACAACAGTAGGAAAGAGTTATGGGGTTATAGCTAGAAGGGATGGCAGCATGCTATGAGCGTCTTTTAAAGATAGGAAAATATGAATATGGTTTTTAGATAGCAGGGAAGTAGCAAGCAGAGAGGAAAAGATTGAAGATTAGAGAAAGAATAGGGATGCTTGAAGAAACATTCTGGTAAGACCTTTCTTTTCTTCCCTCATCATCTCGTAGTATAGAGATGTATATAGTATGCTATAGTAGTATAGAGATATTCACTATCTCCTTCATTTCTGTCCTCCGTGAAGAGGGGGCCAATGAACACTTCTATCCCTAGGGATAAGAAAGGTCTTACCAGATGACATCAATTTTTCCAGGAAAGTTTGAGGCAAAATTGTCTTCTGAGAGAGTTGTGGTAAGGATCCAGTCAAAATTATGTAACATAAGTTTGATATGAACCTATTCAGCACAATTCTGTGATTAAATACTGTTCATCAGTATTTGAATAGGAACAAAGGAAGTAGATGGAGGCAGTAATCCAAGGTTTGGATTTGAGGGGGAGTAGTTGTGACAAGATTAAGAGAGCAAGGCACTCAGGAGCAGAAAGTAGGATAAAGTTGGACTAATTAACCAAGAGGTCTGTGTAGGGAAGGAAGTTGATTTAAGTAGAGGTGGGGGAGACAGAGGGATGTCTTGGAATGGGCTGAGATTTGAGGATAAGAAATGGGATGTCATCATTAGAGCAAAAGATGGAATGATTTAAAAAACAAAACATAATCAGATATTGGAATTTTTTGAGTTCGTCAGCATGGATGTATAACATTTGTGGGTAATAGTAAAATCAAAGATATGATAGTCTCAGGTTGAAATTGAGGTAGAGTAGATCCTAGAAATTGAATAGTTAGAGAAACTGGGAAGTTAGTGTGTTTGACAGTACTATTATCCCTAAAGTCTCCTACTTAAAGGACAGGAGGAGTTAGAGTGGAGATAAAGAATATGAATCAATCACTGAACTCATTGAGGACAGAAGGAAGGAAATATCCTTGGAGTCAGCAGATAAATCTACCAGAATTTTGATTGGAGGATAAATTGATACTGATCAGGAGGGAAAGCTACTCAGTCATGACAGGTTAGGAAATAGACCTAGAGAACAAGGATTCCAATTTAACCACCACAACTTAAGTTGAAAATATCACCGGTACTGGAAAGGGTGATTAAGGATTCAGTGTCATCATGAGGAAACCAGGTTTCAATGAGAAACAGAAGTTGGAAGGAGAAAGGATTGAAATAAAGGCAAATTTATTAATTATGGACTAAGCAATCTAGTTTGAAGGGCAGAGTTTGTGACATTGTTTTTAAAGACTGAAGAGCCAACTCTTTATGTGCCTGTTTGTTTCTTATCCCATTTTATTACTGATATATAGTATGGTAGGTACTCATCACTCTTTTTCCCAAGTTCCCCCCCCCCCAAAAAAAAAGCTCATATTTGGTCCAGATTTCAGTATAAATTTTGCAAAGGTAGACATTTCTAAGGTCAAAGAGAATCAAATTTAGTTTATGAACAGAAAAAAATGAGTAATTTTCAGCTGATGATATGTTTTATTTTACAGTTGGTCCGTCAATTCCTGCTGCTGTGTCATACACCAAAAGGCCTCAGGCAAACAGTGCGGAAAGTGAGCAAAAAGAGGAGTGGGACAAAGATGTATCTCATAAACTTGGCAGCACTATAGTTGGATCCAAAGCAGAGATGACAGCAAGTCCTCTTGTAGGACCCGAAAGAAAAAAATCTTCTACTATGCCAAGTGTTCGTATATATTATTGCATGTAGAAGTGTATTGTGATCATGGTTTAAAATTCAAAACATCTTTTATTTTTAAATAACAAAGTATATATGTGTTTATTTGATCTCATTTATAAACTTTAGAACTTACAAAAAGGATAAAGTTATATATGCTGAAGAGCTTTTAGTTCAATTCAGCCAATATATGTTTAAATCCTTCTCCATGCAGGATACTACCAAGGATATCTTTGTGAACAGTATGTGGTTTTTGTACTTTGGGAGTTAACCATCTAACGGGAGACATAATTTTCTTTTATTTTGTTTTAAACAAGCTTGTGATTTCATTGACTGAGGTTACTCCCTGTGAGGAAACTTCCTCACTCAGTGAAGAAGAGAGCCTATTTTGCCACTTCAAAGTCTTAGAAACTTGCCTGGGCCACTGAATGGTTAGATGACTTGACCAGTGCCCCACAGCAGGTTTATATAACATGCAGAGCCTGAGCCCAGACTTTGGTGACTCTGGAAGTCTCTGAAACCACAGTGCCATGGGTACACAAATGCTGACACATCAGACAGTGTGTAGGGCACAGGAAATAGTGAAAACTCAAGTTTAGAGAATATACAAAAGGAGAATAATACAGTAGAATAAAGGAAGGTGACTTCCTTTATGTTAGACTATAACATGGAAGTACTTTGAATGTCATGCTAAAAAAAAAAAAAAAGATTAGACTTTTTTAGGAAACTTGAATCTTGCAAAGATTTTTGAAGCTAAATCACATGATTAGAGCTATGTTGTAAGAAAATTACACTGGCAATGGCATAGAGGATGAATTGGAATAGGAAATAACTATAGATGAGAAATCAGTTAAGAGGCTATTAATAAATTGAAATTCAATAAAGAAGACCTGAACTAAGAAGGTTGCCCTGGGAATGGATTGAAAGAAATAACAGTCACACTAGTAACAGGGGTTGATAGGAGGGATTAGTTTAAAAAAGAAAAGAAAAGAAAAAGATTCTTAACATGTAATAGTGGAGGAACAGTAGGTATTATTAACAGGAATGGAAAAACAGATTGGGCTACCCAGCACAATTTGTGCAAACTGTTAGGCAGGTTTATCCACCTGAATTTGAGAAGTTGGTGGAATACTCACCCAGGAGAAGATATCTGATTGTAAAGAATTAAAGATACAGGTCTGGGAATCAGGAAAGAGGTTGAGATTATTAAAGAGAAAGATTTTGAAGCATCTGTGTAAAGAAGATAGTTGAATTGTTGACAAAAGCTAGAAGAAAAGAGGCCCAAAGACAGATCT
The DNA here is from genome assembly GCA_023553655.1 of Myrmecobius fasciatus. Lineage (NCBI taxonomy): Eukaryota > Metazoa > Chordata > Mammalia > Dasyuromorphia > Myrmecobiidae > Myrmecobius > Myrmecobius fasciatus. The sequence goes on along the minus strand of JAJPUD010014028.1, from coordinate 3,303 downwards.
TTGAATATATGCATTGAGAAAGTTGGATAAAAAAGAATTAGAGATCTAGTATTCAGAGAATAAAGAGGTGAAGCCAGTCAGTAAATATTTATTAAGCACCTATTCTGTACCAGACACTGTGCTAAATGCTGAGAATACAAAGCAAGGTGGAAAAACAGTCCCTGTCCTTTAGGAATTCATGGAGCAACAATGCAAACAAATATGTGCAAACTGTAGGTGAGAAAAATAGAAGTGACCACAGTCTTCTCAATGAAGTAAGTGTTGAGATTATTCAACGAACATTACTTTGTATAAGTAACTGGGGTGAAAATAAAGTTAGAGGTTCAGAAAGAGTGGAGGAGATGGAAAATGTTAAGTCATCAGCAAGAGATTAATAGTTTAAAGAGAGAGAGAGATTATTAGTAGTGTTGCCAAGCAACTGTAAGGATACCCAACCAACAGCATTAATATGTAGTGGACTCAATGCAGTCAAAAAAATTTATTTTAATGCATAGATTAAAACTTAGAGTCTTGATAGCAAGATTTGTGTAGTCAAAATTCATTGTCCTGATTTTTCCATGAATAGTAATATTTATTGGTTGGACTTTGGTATTTTCAAGAATTTTACAGAAATAAGATTACCTAAACATTAGCATAGTTGTAATTAATAGCAAAATAATAGTGATTATTATTTTCATAATACATGAAAACTATGAAAATGATTTATATAAAAAACAAGAGAAAAAGCTTCAAACTCTGAAGTGTAGAATAACTACTATATGAGTAGATGAATAGAACTGATTTGTCTTCCAACTGACTTGCAGAATGTTTCAATTATATAACCACTGGTGCTTAGTATTTTTTTCTTGACATTTGTCAACAACATTAATGTTTTCTTATACAAAATAATAACAAAATATGGTGGTGTATGAAACTGAATCTCTATACCTTTTTTTTTTTTAATTTAAATGATATAGGGCTTAACAAATTAAAGGGTGTTTGGGGAATACTGGGCAAAGTATATTCCATCACATGAATCCTCACGGCACCAAAGAAATGAATTTGGCCTATACTTTGCACCCTAGTTAATGTCCCATAAACAGACTGTGTAGCACTGCTGCTCTGCTGTGTGGTCCCCATTTCCTGAAATGTCCTTCTCTCTCTCTCTTTGTCCATTGTACTGTGCTGAAGTCCTCAGACTATTCTTCCTCTCTTTCTCCTCTCTGCTCTTAAAACCTGTTAGAAATTGAAACAAAGAACATGGAGTACTTTATAAGCCTTAAAATACAATATAATCAGCTGTTATTATTTATAAGTTGCTTTTAGTCTAGACCTGTATTTTATCAGTGTGAGGAAGCAGATGGGAAGAGAAAGTAGCTGAAGTCAGGAAGACTTGGGTTCAGATTCAGCGTGACCCTGGAAAGTCACTTAACTACTGTCTGCCTCAGTTTCCTCAACTGTAATATGAGGATAATAATAGCATCTACTTCAGAATCATTCTAAGGATCATTTGAAATAATATATGTAAATTGCTTAGCATAGTGTCTGGTCCATAGAAGGTAATTAATAAAGAAATTTTGTTCTTTTCCCTTTGTCTTCACTTGAAGATCAGTTCTCTATCCACTATATTTCTCTATTACTCTGTTTTTTATATATAAATTAGTATTTAATTGTGCACTTCTATTTCCACATATAACAATTAATTAGTCTTGTTTCCTCTTAACTGTATTATAAACTCCAATCCATTCTAATCCAAGGATCATTTATTAAGGGTCTACAAGGTGAGCTCACTAGGCTGGATGTTGGCATTAATCATTCAGTCAGCAAACACTCATTAGGTATCCACTATACACCAGGTACTCTACTGGGGATACAAAACACACCACCACAACAAAGGCAAAAGACAGTTCCCACTTCTGAATTCCACATTGGCTGAATGTGAAATGATAAGGTGGCTGTTCTGGGGGCCCTTCTTAAGTAGAGGCTGTGGGAGGTGCTCTTCATTCTCCTCCTCCTCCTCCTCCTCCTCCTTTCCGGGGAATGGAAGGGGCCCTGAGGCAGGGGCATTGAGATTTAGAGTAGATAGGATCTTTCAGCAATAACATTTTCTGGAACCATTCTGATCCAGGAGAGCAGCGATATTGGAAATAAGTGTTAGAATGACAAAAGGAAATGCAGTCCCTAAGTTTAAAAGAGCTACATTCTAATGAGGAGAGAGGGGATAGACTTGGGTATTGTGAATAATCGAGGAAGTGTTTGTTTGATGAGTTAAGGACTAAGAAGAAAGAACTGAAAACTGAAGGATCAGAAAGCTTTCCCATGAACTACACTGTGAAGGAAATTAGTAATTCTAAGAAGAAATAAAAAAGTATTTTCCAAACATTAGAAATACCCTGTATCCAGGCCAAGAAGCTAGAGAAGAAATGCCAGGTTCAGGCAACAATGAGTTAGCCATTTTGACTGAATATAGAGTGTGTGTAAGGGAAGAGTGTAAGCTGAGAAAAGCTGATAGGTAGAATCCAGAAAGTGAAGGGCTTTAGATGCCAAGCTAAAGAGTTAATAATTAATAGATATTTATTGTGCCCAGCACTGTTCTAAGTCCTAACGATACAAATAAAAAGAACCCATCTTTAAGATGCTTATAAACAAAAGGGAGAAAACACAAAAGGTAAAAAGTGGGGTAAGGGAGGGGGTGGTAGAGGAGAATGGGCCTGGTATTGGGGGAAGATAGGACATTCAAAGAGTCTAAAAGCAGCATAGCTGGTGGGAAAAAAGGAAAAAGTTGCTGGACCCTCAACTTAAACGGAGACCCTTGAGCTTAGGGCTATGTCTTCTAGTCCCGGGGGTCCAGTTAGAAAGGCAGAGAGTACTGATGAAATATGAGTCAGAAGGCTAATTCAATCAGGCAGGACAATAAGGTTTTCTACTCATTGAGCTTCTTAAGAAAAGGAGGCATGATGGAATCCAAGAGCAATATAGTTGGTAGGAAATGGAGAGAAAACTTTGTTGAATTCCCACCTTAAATAGAAACCCTGGAGTCCATGGCTCTGTCCTCCAGTCAGAAGGTTTAATCAGAGGTGCAGAGGGTACTGATGAGATACCTTAACATTTTATCTTAGATAAAATATTATCCTAAATGTTTTAATATTTCATATTAGAAACTTCAGAAAGTTCAATTCACATTTTTAAAAGATTACTTTTGGCAACTTTATGGAGGCTAGATTGGGAGGAAAGATTGGAAATTGACAATCTGTTTTGGAATTTGTTGTAATGATCCAAATAAGAAATTATGAATACCTGAGCTGAAGTGATGGGAAGAGGATG